>QAOC01002876.1:0-59375 GCA_003255005.1 Begonia fuchsioides
TAATATTTTAATTGAAAGTATTACTTTTTTAAAAAATAAAAAACCTAAAATTTTGGATCGATTAAAAATCAGTGGCATCGGGTTCGGGTCGGTCTTCCGCCCTCATCCCATAAACGAAAATTGGATAATCCAAAGCATCCAACTTGGATAATCCGCCTATCCCAGGTCAACGCGCGATGGGGGTCCAAAAAACAAAAAATCGTTTGGTCGTTTTCTTCGCTCTTGGATCTTTAAAAATACTCCATTTCGTGTAAAAATCGTATAATGAAATCTATTATATTACTGTAAATATGTGATAAAAATTTTAAATCATTCTGATAATATTTATCTAGCTAAATCAAATAAAAAAACCAATCAGACGGTATCATCTTCCTTTAGACGTTCGTACTAGACGATGTCACCCTTCTCGAATCAAAAAATGACATCGTAGAAGCCATCGAAGCTTATCGACGGAAGATTACTCCCTTCACATGTTGAATTATTTATTTTCCTCGGACGACGGCCACTCTATTTATTTCTTCCCTCGTGTTGGTCTGAATAATTATATCGAGCGTTGGATATTTTATTATCTTGTGTCGACGAACATATGCACCGACTTTTCTTCGGCTGCATTTCTCAGGACCCTACTCAAATACAAAACCATTGATGAAGCGGGGTTTCTTCGCAATTTGAGAACGATGGATATCTAAAGCTTAATATGCACCAATTTTAACTGATCGTGTAATTAATTATAATGTTTTATTGCATAATAAAAAATAACTATTTAGTAAGATTGAAATAAATAAAAAATAATGTTTCTCGATGTATCTTGATTAAATTTTATCTCTCTAATTTTTCTCTAATTTTGTCGTCAAACTATCGAATTTTTTTACGAATCAGTTATCAAACTGTGAAACCAATCATGTGCGCACCCTCCAAAAACCACTAACGCACGGACGTTTGTGGGTCGGTGGCATCTGTTACACTTCAATTCAAGGCACGGCATGCCAATTTTTTTTTGTAAGAATTAATCATTTTTATTTAATTTCTTAGAAAAATATTATGTGAATGACTTAAAATTTTTATTTTATATTTACGATATAGTAAGACAATATTCTTGAAAATTTGATGAATTTTTCACAATTATACATTCTATTATTATTTTTAATCCAAACTACGAATAAATTTATTAAAATTTGGTAATTATCAAAAGAACAACTTGAAGTCATGGATGTTTTTTAATTGACACATGTTTAATTGTATCAATTGACACATTGAAGTTTGAACATTTTTAAAATGACAGTTTAAACTTTTAATTTGATCTATTAGTACTTTAAAATATTGCTGAATTTTCAATTGACACCTTAAAATTAAAACTTTTATGAATACATGTTAGGATCGGACTCAGGAAGTTTACCATGAGATCGGGTAACTATCTCTCTTCCGGCCATAGGGAGATAGGGTTAGGGAGAATATAAGAGATAATTAAAAAGAAAGACTTGCTTGATTCATTCCCCCAACCCTAAGGGCTAAGACCCCTTTAAATAGACTCGATAGACCTATCTAGATAAGACTAACTAAGATAAGATTTATCCATTAGACTAGGATAAGACTAACTAGAAAATAACATTAGATAATTAGATCTAACGGGCTTTAGGTCCGTAACAATACACTTCTTAAATTTTTGTTACTATGCATATTTTTATATTTAATTTTAATTTTTTATTTTCATTCTAATTCTTTATTTTTTATCATCTTAATCGATAATAGTTAATAATTTTAAAAAATTGAAATTAAATTATAAAGTGAGAGTTAATTAACTTAAATGTAATTATAAGGTGTTGGTTGATAATTTTTTAAACTTTGAGGTGTTGATTGATAAATTAAAAGTTTATGGTATCAGTTGAAAGTTAATAATACTTTGAAGTATCAATTGATACAATTACAAGTTTAAAGTGTCAGTTGAGACATACCCCTAACTTCAAGGAAATTCAACAAATTTAAGATAAATGCCATGATGTTTCGCTATCAAACTCTAAAGAGATTTGAAAAAATCCCCTATCAAAATGTAAATTGATGTGAAAAAAGTCAAACTAGAATCAAATAAGAGTAAATTGAAACATATATTTTCTTACTTTCTCTAGATTTTGAAATTTCCAAGATGACCAAAAATTGGAACTTGAAAATAATTTAGGCGGCAAGAACTGCAAATGAATCAAGAGTTTATCCTCAAATGTTTTTTTGACGTACGGATTATTAATGAATTTTTTATTTTTTGCATTAAAAAAATATAATAAATTGTACAACTGTTAAAAATTCAAGAAATTTTCTAGAATATTANTCTCTCATCTTTTAAGTCACATTTAGGTTCTGATTTGTGAGAAACAAGGTGAGATATGTGATTTTGAACTTGTGAGACTGAAATTTATATTTACAAGAGGTAAGTTTGGATATTGGGTAATTGTCACAAGATGTTGATCAAAATACAAGTTTGATTTCCAAGATGTACGAAGTAGGGTTCGAACTTAAAGTTCAACGAACACATCATGGTGGACGGGTTGCCGATCCTTAGGTGGTCGACCCGTCCAATCAACTGGCTCGGAACTAAAGTTACTTGGAGATACTGAGACAGAAAGAGAAGCATGGGATGAAAATCATACTCAATTATTCAAGCATGAAAACTAAGATCGAAAGAAACGACACAGACCGTCGAGACAGGACCACTCCGTGCTTGCTGCTGCTTTATGGTTTCCCAACCAGCTTCTCGTATTCGTTGATCCGGAGTGCTGAAAAAGCAATACAAAGTAAGTAGAAGATTGGATATGATCCCAGTTGCAAGCAAGCTTTAAAGAAGCCAATCTCGTACCAGCCATGTGCAAAGTCAATAGAAAAAAGCAATTAAACTATGCACTTACCTTTCTTCTTTTCCATCTCATCTTGCTTTTTCAACTTGTATTATTTTTTTCAGGGTCCAGCTCCTAAAAGCGCTCATCTAATCCATCTAACATGTGCATCTCGCTTTGAGCTGAATTATATAAGCATCTTCCGAGCTTTTTATTGGGTAGTTGTTCGGATTTTCTTACCGGTTCTTGGATATCCGAAATGGGCATGGCGGGTGGCTTTGCCAGAAGAGTTCTCCACAGGACCCCTGAAAAGAATGTAAGAATTTGTGGTTTTCTTTTCATCGAGTTTAAGAAACAATTTTGTTAATTTGTAAGAGAGTAATCTCATAATCTTAAGGAGGTCGTACCTTCGTTCCTAGCTTTCCGATTTAGTTGTCTCCGTGATGTGATGTTCTGATTCAGATGTAACGCCCTAGGTAAAAGGCAAAGGAGTGGAGTGGAGAAAATGGCAGTCTGTGAGGTCGTATCTATGTGGCGAAGAGTTCAATTCAGTTATTGCTGAGGAGGATTCAGGATCAGTGAAAGGCTCAGAAGCCATTGAATCTCAACCTGAACCAGAGAAAGATCATTTGCCAAGTGAAAATTCAGGCGCAGAAAAAAGTGACCAAAGAGAGAGCTATGAACGAGCAGCGCGAATAATTCAGTCTGCATTTAGAAACTTTCAGGTTCAGTCTAATTTCAATAGATTCAAGTCATGGATGAAATGGTACTAAATTAAGTCAAAATGCAGGCCAGTCGTAAAAATGAAGAAACCAATCCAAGTCAAGAAAAGCAAGACCTTGTTAGAGGCACGGAAAGTTCAAGCAGAGAGTCTCTTGGTTCTTCAATCAAAGCTCAAGAAGGAATTTCAGAAGAAGTTTTCTCAGTTTTGGAGGAAAATACTGGTTTCAATCGAGTTCATAGGAGGTCAAAAACTAAAATCTTTAAGCTGAAGGTACAATAACAAGACAATAGCACTTAATTCAGTAAAACTATGACAAAATAGTTAATATAATTCAAAATAAACTACTCTTATACAGTTCATTTCCTATTTGTATTTCTTAATCTATTCTCTTGAATTTACAGGAAGAATGGGATGATAGTACAGTAAGCAGCAAGGTAGCAAAACTAAGGATGCAGAGTAAATTAGAAGCATCAACCAGACGTGAGAGAGCACTAGCTTATGCTTTCTCCCAACAGGTGCAACTTATTTTTATATTATTTCTCCCATGAAAAAAAATTAATTTCTTTTTAAGAGTGCAATGCGGAAACTTTCACTCACCTGATAATTATTGCAGCTACGAATTTGTTCGAATAGAAAACAAGGTCAATCCAGCATCATGGAAGCAGAAATGGGCTGGAGTTGGCTCGAAAGATGGATGGCAACTCGTATTCCAGACAACTCCTTGAGTGAAAGTCCTACAAACAAGCCATTTGAATCTATTAACATACACCAAAGATCGACAATTCAAAAGAGAGTTTTCGATGTAATCGGCGAAGGAATAGAGAGCTGTGGATCAAATGAAGTGTCGATACAATCAGAAAGTTTTACTCGCAAAGCATCAAAGGAGAGATACAAGGAGCAAAGACTTAAAGCAACAAAAACTGTATCAAAGAGAAAAACTGTCCCAAGCCATAAGCTACCAAGAGAGAATATCAAGGTAGAGTTCAATGAACAACACAATTAAGCCCAAACAACAAAGAATCAGATCATAGCAACAATAATCTTCAATAGCTTTCGAAGAAATAAAACACAGTACCTCTGAAATTTTCTTCCAAAAGAACACTGAAAATTGAATAATAATGAATCGTACTGATAGCGAAAGGTACCGTCTAATGGTTGCTGGAGCAGAAACGATGTTGCTGCAAATCAAAAGCGATGATGATCATCGAAAACATTGCCCTGTTTTCCAAGTCCTGAGCAGTTCTATCTATATACCTTATCATTAGGCTGGATTTGTTTGAGTATTCTAGTTTTTGACAATTCTGAAATGCTGAACAAGCTCATGTACCATGTCATCTCAGATAATGTAACATAGTAATAATCTATTTGAGCAACTACGGAGCAAAAAATAGATGCAATTTTTGTATGCAGAAAAAAACACATAAGTCATTATCTGCAACCTAGGATAATTAGTCATGTATGAAACCAAATAACGAAAATCAAACTTAGACGGATATCATAAATATGCAAATACAATATAGGAAACTGATAGGAAAAGAGGCAACCCAAATTTCAATCTGGAAAACATCAGACATATGAAGTGAACCTCATTTATGACATAACAGTATCTCAACCCACATCAGAAATTCCACCGCAATCTCATTTCTAACTTCTAGATCTTATCGATATCTTCATCCTCAAACTCAATATAGTCATCACCAGCTCCATCTTCTTCGTCATCAATGCCTCCGGCAATACCCTCGTTAAGGCGTGTACTGTCAGGTAGCTCACCATACGCCTTCAGAAGTCTTGCCTCATCAGGCATGTATTTGAGAATCACATCAGCCTTGTCATCTTGATAATCTCGAAGACCGACAAGTATGATATCTCCAGCTGCTATCCAAACCTTCTTATGCATCTTCCCTCTGATATGGCACAGTCGCTTTGTCCCGTCGATGCACATTGCCTCGCACCGGCCATTTCCTAGCATTCTGAGGACTTGTGCGTACTCCTGCCCATCTTCCTTGAAGACAAGCTCACGTTTCTCATCATCCGCCTCATTCTTTCCTCTTTTCCTATTTTTTCCTCCCTTTCCCTTGTTCTTCGGCATAGTTTTTTATTCTGCAGTGAAAAAGAAAAAGCAAGCAAAATAAGACAGCTGCCTCAAGAGTGACCAATCATATCCAAAATGCAATTTATGGACTTCAAAAGATTATGACATGTCAAAAGTAAGCAATAACACTTTCAAGCTTCGATCTCTTTCTCGCATCACAAATAATTATTTTCAACTAAGCAATTTCGAAAGTAGGGTTTGATTATTAAAAAAATTGAGGCAGAAAACTGGAATCGTTGTTTCATGGAAACCTTTTCCAGTACGCCTAGTATTTAGCAAAACGATTTTAGTGGGAGGAGAAGAAGCGATTGCTTCAGCAAAGACGAAAAAAACACTTCATCAAAGTCTTGGAAGAAAAATTAAGAAAATCTATACCAGACGAAAAAATTCTAGGAACTGAAAGAACAAATAAAACAAGATTCTCCTTTTTTTGATCAACTGAGCCACGATTTCCTCAGCAAATGAAAACAAAATCACATCAGATTCATCAATTAACTATCGTATACCAGAAACACATAAAGAAGTGCAAATTTCGACAACAAACTAAAAAAAGGTAGAACAAAATCACAGAAAGTTAGAAGGAACCTTAGCGTTAGCAAGCAACCGAAGGCAGAAACTGAACTCGAAGTCGAAACTAATCTGACATCAAAATATTGCAGACCTAGCTTCGCCAGCTTCGTCTTCCTAGACTGGCTATGGATCTATATAGCCCATTCAGGCTTTAAGCCGCTTTATTTGGCCCACTTACGAGCGGTTCGGGTTGAACCGGATCCCCAAATATTCCGACCCTTGCGGTGAGCCCAGTATAAATTTCCCTTGAGGCTCTAAATCTGACCCCAATTCGATTCGAAGGGTTAGGGTTCTCATTTCATTTCCTTTGTGTCTTTCCTGCGCCTGCGAGTTTCTCTGTATTTCTTCAATTTCAATGGCAACAGCTGCAGCAACTGGGACGGTGAATGCTCCTGCGAAGAGGAAACCGATTTTCGTTAAAGTGGACGATCTTAAGCCCGGAACCAGTGGCCACACTCTCACCGTGAAAGTGGTTAGCTCTAACAGTGTGAAGATGGTCAACAAAGGGGGCCGATCCACCATGCTTATGGCTCGCCCTCAACAGCCTACTCGCATAGCTGAGTGTCTCGTCGGCGATGATACTGGTTGTATTGTCTTCACAGCTCGAAATGATCAAGGTACGAAGATATTCACGCTCCATTTCGTGTTTTTATAATTCGAAAAAAATTAGATAAATTTAATTTCATTTGCTGGAAATTCTTGCTGCCTCTCGTTCAATTTTTGAGTTCGGATTGGAAATGTGTTTACCTGATAACTTTGGTCAATTACGTTTTTTTTAACGTATTTCCATATTACTCCAATTTTGAAGAAGAGAAAGAGGTATAATAGTTGAGAAAATAGTATTCTCAAGAGAGAGCCTTTAAGACTGTTTCCCAAGAAGTATATTCCTTCACTTAAGCAAGGCTTGAGGTTGGTCAAGCTATTGTTTCTATCGTGATGAAAAGTCGTCCTTGGTAGTCTTTTTGGATTCACCATTGATAGTTAACTGTTCTTTAAACTACTTTTTTGTCTAACATTACTTCATCGACGATCAAATATGTCCTTGCTGACGCCTATTGAAATTGAATTTTTTAGGTGCTGAATAAGACGGTGATTTCTTTGTAATACTAGGGATGAACCCAACATTTATATGCTTCCTGAAGTTCATATAGATTTCACGTGTGTTTCAAATGATGTTATATTGGCTGACACGAAGTACCAATAAATCTTTGCAGTTGACATTATGAAGCCAGGTGCGACAGTTGTTCTGCGCAACGCAAAGATAGACGTGTTCAAGGGCTCTATGAGGCTTGCAGTTGACAAATGGGGCCGCGTCGAGGCCGGGGAAGCTGCAAATTTTGAGGTTAAAGAAGATAACAATCTTTCTCTGGTTGAATATGAACTTGTCAACGTTGAAGAGTAATTTTCTAGTGTTAAGAAGTGAATATTTTTAACTATTTTGTGACATTAGTTTTGTTAGCGTATTAACCGGGATAAGGTTTATATGGTACACAAATGCTGTTGAACATCCAATGGTGGTATTCCTTGTGATTAGTGCAATTCAATGCTTAATGGTCAATGCTGCTTTNTCTGGTTGAATATGAACTTGTCAACGTTGAAGAGTAATTTTCTAGTGTTAAGAAGTGTATTTTTAACTATTTTGTGACATTAGTTTTGTTTGCGTATTAACCGGGATAAGGTTTATATGGTACACAAATGCTGTAGAACATCCAATGGTGGTGGTATTCCTTGTGATTAGTGCAATTCAATGCTTAATGGTCAATGCTGCTTTTTTACCTCTTTATGGTTTCATGGTACAACTTTTGGGATAAGGTTTATATGGTACACAAATGCTGTTGAACATCCAATGGTGGTATTCCTTGTGATTAGTGCAATTCAATGCTTAATGGTCAATGCTGCTTTTTTACCTCTTTATGGTTTCATGGTACAACTTTTGGGAATAACTTGGCGTTTGCTTTTTCATTTCTTTTATTCCATTCCCTCGTTTCTTTCTGACTTTAGAAATCAGAACAAAGTTTATTTCTTATTTTACATTTTCATTTTGTGCATGACGTGTTATTCATTCATTGGTGGAATCTGTGGACAATTTCTTATCACTATTATTCTTTTGTAATTCAATTACTTACACGTTTGACTACTATTTTTCATTTTTGTAACTAAATATATTCTTAGGAAAAAATGGTTCATTTACTAATTATGAAAAAGGAAATTAATTTAATGTCAGCTGCAAATGCTAAATAGTTTGGATTAAGTGGGGGGTCACGTTGGATTGGTTAATTCTAAGGGTGGGAGTCGTGGCCTTCGGTCAAGTTTTGATAAAAAAAATTAATTTGATTTGATGGTCGGGTTTTAAAAAATTAGATTCAAACTCGATTCGATTGTATATTTGATCTTATTCTAATCTGATCTAAATTTTTTATTTGATTTTGGTTCGGATTTACCTTGAGTTTCTTGATGGGTTTTCGGTTCGGATTCACCGACAGTTTCATATCGATTAAATACAAAACTAAAGCCAACCGGATCCATGTCCACCCATAAATCTATTCATGAACCATTTGGTTACATGATTAAGTAGATTTATATTATTGGTTGGTTGGTTTTTTGGATTTTGGAGTTTAAACCGGATTATGGCCTCATCTTCCATTTAGTGATTTTTCTAGCTAATTTTCCCAAAACCAGATAATTTCTTGGCTTGAAAAAAATAAAGGTTTTGGATCTCTGCAGACGATAACATGCTCCAATTTCCATCACATCTGTTCTTCCTGTTTCATGTCTTTTTTTCCCCACTAAAACACCAATCTCTAAGTTAGGCATCCATTGACGCCAGTTTCGTTCCGAACAGCAAGAAGGCCGGAGTTCATCTACCGGCGAGAGAGGGGAAATCCAATCCCATGTCGTTGCGTCGGAAAAGCAACGAACAACAAACTACAAACTACCCCGATTCCGATCGGCATCGCCACCAGAAGCTCCTTCACCTCCTCCGTCGGCGCCGGAAAAAGACACCGCACCACATTCTGATCGAACATCACCACCGCTGCGAACACCATTAACGTCATCAAAGCATGAAAAAAGTCAATAAACCTCAGCCGGTACTTCGCCGCCTCCTCTCTCGGCAAACTCATCGACCCATCAATGATCCACAGCCCGTCGAACGACGCCAGCCCGTACCGGACCTTTCCCTTCTCGTCTCTGAAACTGTCGGAGAAGCACATCAAGAAACACGAAAACCCACAAAGCGCGACGAGGATTAACGTCGTGGTTTGCGTCACGACCGTGTGGCACTCGCCTTGGTGCGTGAAAATTGGAGATAGAATCTGGAAAGCTAGAACTGTTCCTGTCGGGAGAAGGTTCGCTAAATGTGCTGTTCCTTTGAATGTCTTTCTTATCGCTTTTTGCCCTAATGTTTTCGGAGCTTTTGGATCTTTTTTTTCTGCGATTTGCAGAAGAGGTAGCTGTTCTTCAAGTAAATTAGCAACGATTGAGGTTTGATCTTTTGCTTGATCAGCCATGTTTTCTTACTCGAGTTTTTCTGCGCCTTTCTGCCTTGGAACTTCATCTGCAGATTAGAAGGTTTGATCTGTATTAGTAGACGAATGATGTCATGAACCCGAAGAAACTGAAAACCTAAATGAAACCCTAATTAGAAGGGTGTCCGTTTCTCAGTTCATAATTTGCAGTCACGAAAGAGGAACATTAAGAGGTGGTAGGTAACATACGGCTTAAATTTAGTAACAGCTAAAAGATTCAATTTTTTGTTCTTGGTTTCATAGAAATGTGAATCGTTCTAAGCTACGTTTGTTTTGATGAGTTTTTTGGAGACGTTACTTTGTTTCGACATCTACTGCTTCGCTGTCTCTCCTCTCTCTCTCTCTCTCTCTCTTTCTCTCTCTCTTTCACCCTGGTTTCCTCCTCCCCGTTCCACAGTTTATCAATAAATAATAAATCAAGTTATATAATTGGGTTATAAATGCCATCAAATTCACGTTCATAAGTTATCATGTAAGTCTTAGAAAAAAGAAAATCAAACTCTTAAAAATGGCCGCATGCTTTGCTTGGCAGCCCTCGTGATCGAAAAACGCGCCTACCTGGACGAGATTTTGTTGCGTAACCTATCTTTAAAGGTGTTGACAAGATTGTCGACCACTCGAATCGAACATGTACTAATATGTTTCGAATTATCAATAAAAGGGTCGATCGATATATCACAAAATTTAACATATACGTCCTATTTCCTCCGTTTCCATCCCCAACGTTGAGTCCTAATTAAGTTCCGGTTTACCCTAAAAATAAACGAAATCATCCCTCAACAAAGGGAGAAGAGCCTATTATATTTCGAGATCGATATTTGTCTTTGGCCATGATGTTTGTTACATCTTCATTCATATTAGTCCCGGGTTTGACTTATGATTGCTCGACCAGTTGGATATTGTCTTTGAAGTCAAAATTACATGTGCATGTTGTAGTGTCTACGAAAAAGATATGATAAATGAGTCGAGCTCGATGAAACGAGCTTCGAAATATAAGACTGTCAAGCCTCCTGAAATTAACGAGCTAAGTCTAATTAGCTTTTTTTCTTCAAAATTTTAACAAGTTAAATATACATAAATATTTTTATCTCATATAAATATACTATTAATTATTTTAATGTATGATTAAAGAATTGATAAACCGTTGTTGTAACGTTATTCTTCAGACGCAGCTTCTTTCCGATTGCCTGGGCATGTNGTCTTTGGCCATGATGTTTGTTACATCTTCATTCATATTAGTCCCGGGTTTGACTTATGATTGCTTAGAGACAGCAAACGAGCCGGCTCGAGCGAGCCGAGCCCGGTCTCGGCCGGCTCGTCTAGCCTGCCAGGCTATTCGAGCCGAGCCTGTCGAGCCTATTCGAGCTGAGTCTGTCGAGCTTTTTTCCAAAAATTTTTGCTCGAGCGAGCTATTGAGCCTTGAGCCTATTCGAGTCGAGCCTCGAGCCGAGCGAGCCCAACTCCCGAGCCTAATCGAGCCGAAAACGAGCCTAAAAAATAATCATTTTAAATTGTCTGAAATTCGATATATTATCTTATAACCTTGAGAACAATTGTTGGTTGACCGATTTGTATAATGAAAGAAAACGTTGGATACCGATACAAGGGGTCGACCGCTTCTTAAAGGGGTCGACCGATAGAAGGTGTCGACCGCTTATTGAAAAATCGACGAACAGGAACTTCGAACCCCGATTCGGGAACCCTTCAGATTAGAACGGGGACCCCGTATCGGGGTTGGAAGTCCATGTTCGTCGACTTTCCATGAAACGGGGACTTCGAACCCCGATTCGGGGACCCTTCGGATTAGAACGGGTACCCCGAATCGAGGTTGGAAGTCCACGTTCGTCGATTTTTCATGAAACGGTGACTTCGAACCCGATTCGGGGACCTTCAGATTCAAATGGAGACCCCGAATCGGGGTTGAAAGATAAAAAAATACAAGATTTTTTAACTACACATAATCTAACTAAAATAATAAATTACCGATTGAAAGCGTATTGTATCAGGGTTATTATAGGAAATAGCCAACAACGTCAAATTCAATTTAACATATGTTGAATTAGGTGGAATTTACAGGTAAACGAGAATAAGAATGTAGGCTAAGAGAGTAAACTTAGACTTTCTCATTTTCAATACATATGTAAACTTTAAAAAAATGTACAAATAACTTACATAGTCGTACAAAAAATTTTAGTCATCAAATTTCAAATTTTTGAATTCTCTCTCGAGTTCATCATCTCTTTGTTGCTCTCTTGCAAAGGCGTCACTCCAATCATTCATGCATATGAGTGCTTCCACCAGATTCGGTACAAGACTCCCTCGTCGATCGTCGTAAACGCATCCACTTGCACTAAAAGCCGACTCAGAAGGTACAGTTGAAACATGAGGTGTTAGTAAATCACGGGCCATTTTTGAAAGTATCGGATACAATCCCGAATTATTTTTCCACCAACTCAATATATCGAAGGTAGTTACGAGAATTTATTAATGCTTGAATAAAGCATCAACACACGAGAAAGTAGTTACGAGAATTGGAATCGAGAACTTGAGAGAATTCAAAAAAATTTTTGGTAAATTTTAACACCCAAATCAACTCTATTTATACCCAAAAAATCAAACATGCACATTTTTCCCCAATAAACCACCATTCAACGGTCTAATGACTATTGCAAGCAGCCCACGTAGGCTGCTTGAGAGAGAGAGGCCCGAGGGGTCGCAGATCTCGTGCTCGACCCTCGGTCTCTCTCTCTCTCAGTCTCTCTCGCTCTCTCTCTCTCTCGCTCCCTCGTCGACGCTGCGACGGCGACAATCTGCGACGAGGTGAGAGCCAGGCGACGATGGATGACGAGGCGACGGACGACGAGGCGACACACGGCGAGGCGCGACGACAGCGAAGGCCAGCGACTTCGAGCCTGGCCAGCATGGCTCGTTAGGCTCGCGAGCCTCATCCGTCGAGCTCGGCTCGGGCTCGACCTACAGGCTCGAGCGAGCCAGGCTTGACATTGTTCCGGTCTGAGCTTGGATGGCTCGACACCTAACCGAGCCGGTCGAACGTGCTGTCGAGCCAGCTCGCTCGTTTGCTGGCTCTATGATTGCTTGACCAGTTGGATATTGTCTTTGAAGTCAAAATTACATGTGCATGTTGTAGTGTCTTCGAAAAAGATATGATAAATGAGTCGAGGTCGATGAAACGAGCTTTGAAAAATAAGTCTGTCAAGCCTCCTGAAATTAACGAGCTAAGTCTAATTAGTTTTTTTTTTTCAAAATTTCAACCAGTTAAATATACATAAATATTTTTATCTCATATAAATATACTATAAATTATTTTAATGTATGATTAAAGAATTGATAAACCGTTGTTGTAACGTTATTCTTCAGACGCAGCTTCTTTCCGATTGCCTGGGCATGTTTTTCTTTGCTTCTGCTCACTCAATTCCGCATCTCCTCGCATCTTCCTCTTTTTCTTGGTCGCTTCCGCTGTCCAATTGGTTCAAACTGGGTTCTACTGATGCCGATAATCAAAATCTAGGGTTTTGGATATCGCTTCGATTGCTAAATCACCGTGAAATCGCTGTCTTTGTCTGAATCGTCGCTGATTGCAGATGAAAACTTCGCAGGTCATCCAGTGCAAGGATGGGGCTAAATCTTTTACCCGAGACCGTCTGAATGATGTTTCTGCGACTGCGTTGACGGGACTGATGAACCTGGTTTTTCGTTATCTTTGAAATTTCGAAAATATATTGCAGGTTATACTTCTAACCCCCATTGTTTATGATCATCAAAATCAAATCAAACGAATCAATTTTTTGTGTGTTTCGGGTTGATAGTATTATCCTGTAGGTGGCCATGGCCTATTAAGCTTGGTCACCTCTTTCAATTTAATGGTTGACGTGCTAGCAAAAACATTTTAATTTAACAATAAGAAAATATAATTTCTATTTCAATTGTCAAAGTATCTGACTTTACCCTTTTCCAACTCCATTGGAGTGATACATTTCACTTGATTTATGGACTGAATTTTAAAATTTCAGTACAGGATGGTCGACGAGAATAGCTCGAGATTTCATGATGCCAGCAATAAAGAAACCAAAACAAGAGTTGATAAGCTGGACTTGATTCAGAAGCTCGAAGGTAACTCTACCCCTTCTCGTAACCTTAGCACTCTTTGAACCAATAAACTGACTTGGGGTTGTGGCTGTAACAATTCCAGGTTTGAAGATGGTAATAATTCTTCAGGTGTTTTTCATTATTGTGCGGTCGTTTTGGCAGCAATCCGCAGGCGGCTGAGATCTAAAAAAGGGAAAATTTTCACATTAAGCTTGTCCTGATTTTTCTAACTTAAGGTTTGTAGTTCAATCTCTGTTTTACAATGAATATTCCGATTTCACTTGTGCTTTCTAACTTGGCTAACAATTCTGTCATACATAGGACGGTACAAATATTCGAGCCGCTAATCGAAAAGAACAAATCTTTGGACCGAATATGAAGAAAAGATCGGTTACTTCACCATTCAATTCTTTCTCCTCCGTTGTCGGTTGTGCAACGAGCTCTTCAGACTTCAACGAGGATGTTAAGAGCAGAAGGAAAATCAGGTTTTTGGAAACCGAAAAATTGAAAAAACGGTGGGCACGGTCCGGGTTGCTCTGAATATAATTGGATTACTCATGCTTCGGTTTTGCTATGGTTTAAACGGTTCTAAAAGTCTTGAACTGTCAGCCGAAAAATGAAATCCGGCTTTTGAAGGCATGTGAACCGGTGCCTTTTATTTATCAAGGCAGACCGAACCCGGGTCCTTTTTGCCCACCACTATCCTATACGACCAAGAAACAACAATGGTGATAAGAAGCATCCATTAAAGGATGGAGAGAGAGATGATAAAAGCTCTCTCTCTCTCTCTCTCTCTCTCTCTCTCTCTCTCTCTCTCTCTTTCTCTCTCCACCCATCGTCTAAAAACTTCAACTTCTGTAATTTGGTTCGTCTCCCATGCATAAACCTAACCCTACAACGTTTTCAGAAACAAACATTTCCTAACTTTAAAGAGCTGTCTCTGCCTTACCTTTCTTTAACCTACAAACAAAAGGACAAAACTTCCAAAACTACTGCAGTCAATCGTGGCCGTCCATGGCCAGAATTTCAGACGAAGGATGAAAATGGAGCACATGATGCTCTCAAAAACAATAATGATGAGACTATTATAAGGGCTCCCACTAAATAGAAAGGGGTCACAAATGCACGTGGCAACCAGTGGCTACTTTCAAGTAACACCGTCGAGTCTCAACCTCCTTTCCCAGCTGGACATAGCTGTCCAATCTTTACCCCCATGTTACCCCACTGCTTCGTCCCCATTTCCATATTCTTCCCTCTAACTATCACTCTTTTAAAAATCCCATCTTTTGTTCTTCAAAACCTTTCATTAATCATTGCTAATCTGGGATTTGTGCCTCTTATATATGTGTTCTTCCCTTTGTTTGAGCTCCTGTTTTGGGGATTGTCTCTGCCATGGCGGATTTGTAGAGGTTGCGAGTTGAGGTTGCATTCTTCTCTCTTCTTCTTGTTCTTCTTCTTCTTCATGGCTCATTTGCCTCCTAAAGTCCCGACCATGGAATCGAATTGGCTGGAGTTTTCTCACCAGAAGATGCCGGCAATGGTGTCTGGAGGAGGGTTTACGCCGAATGCCGGAGCTCACCACCCTTCGTCGGTGGATGAGTTCCTCGACTTCTCCTCATCCCGGCTCGGATCCCACCGCCGGTCTGTCAGCGATTCCATCGCATTTTTGGAGATTCCTGTGCTCGGCGAACGCTGTAGCTTGGCGGCGGATCATGACGTCGTCCACAACGAGTTCGATAGATTTGATGACGAGCAATTCATGTCCATGTTTACCGACGATATATCATCGGCGGTGGCCCCGGCCTTGTCGTCCTCGAGTCCTTCTACGCCGTCAAACAGCGTCGACGAGGAGAAAGAAATGCATAGCAACGACCAGAAGCAGAAGAGAAACGAATCAGAAGAGGTCCAAAGCCAATGTGAATCGGAAAACCAAGCCACAAACAGAGCGGTGGTGGCCGGCGGCGCCGCCGATAGGATAGCGGATCCCAAAAGGGTCAAAAGGTACGGAATTCAGCTAATTCATGCTACCAAAAGCTCATCACCATTATAGTAAAAAAACTCGAAAATTTAATCTTTTTTTTTTCGAACTTGGGATCAGAATCTTGGCAAACAGGCAGTCTGCGCAAAGATCAAGAGTCAGGAAACTACAGTACATATCAGAGTTGGAACGCAGCGTCACTTCACTCCAAGTACGCAAAATTTTATCAAACAACAGTAAATTAGAATCTAAGAACGAAATCAGCAACATTTTTTTAGTCTGTTTTGCTTGATGAAGGCTGAAGTTTCAGTATTATCGCCGCGGGTGGCGTTTCTCGACCACCAGAGATTGCTTCTCAACGTCGATAACAGTGCTATTAAGCAACGGATCGCCGCCCTTGCCCAGGATAAGATTTTCAAAGATGGTAAGTTCTTTCGCTAGCTTTTAATGAATTCAATCAAATTAAATTATGGGCATCAATTTCTTGTTCGTATCTCTTTCAACTAGGGATAAGCTTTTAATTTTTCAACCCACATGGATTCCTTTTTGGCCTACTCGAACGACATGTCTGATCAAACTCTGTATTTTTTTAGGTAACAAGTATTAATTACTTCAACATTACCTTTTTTTCCAAATTAATGTCCGTAAAAATTGATCCTTTTCTACGTTTAGATTGATTTAAGCCGACGTTGTCAGTGAAATGTCTTCATCTATCCAGTGCCCTAAAGCCAGACAAGCTGCGTAAGGCTATGGTAGCTCTTCAACGTATCAATATTCAGTTTAATGTAGATCTACGAGAACCTAAGAAACTAGTTTTTATCAGAGATTAAAGTTCGAAATCCATATAAACATGCTGGGAAAACAGTGATTATTACTAAATCATTGTCTCTTTATTACACTGAGTAATTGATAGATCACAGACTGTAACGATAATATGTCTATTGAATTGCAGCTCATCAAGAAGCATTGAAGAGAGAAATCGAAAGACTGAGGCAAGTATATCACCTGCAGAATCTAAAGAAGATGGAGAATACTGTGAATTTGCCACCTTCTTCTGATTCACAGTCTGCAGCAGATAAAACAGAAACCCTTCTTAACGCTTGAAAAAGCTCTCCACACCATTACCCTTTTCAGATCTCAAAAACAATAATAAGATCTCCTTATTTTTGGCAGAAACAAAACCACAGAAGAAATCTCAACCCGGGTTCGATCCAAAAAAGAAAAACAAAAGTCATCGGATTATCCAAACTGAACGAACGAGGGAATCAAAATCTGGGTGCGAGGGTTTAAGCTTGTCTGCTGCTAATCCTGAGCAGCCATGTGGTTGTGCTTACCTTTATGAAGAGGGGACCGCTTCTTAAATAGACATGATTGGATTGCTGGATCGTCATGTGCTTCTGTGCTGTTCAACATTGATTACAGTTTTTTTTTAACAATTGTTTTCTCGTTTAGCAGATGGAGGGTTTTTAGGGTTTGATTATTATTTGAAGTTTGGCCACGCCTTCTTTGGCAACTCTTCTCATTCGTTTGATTGATCATCAGTTCATGCGTTGGGAGAGCAAAATAATTTTTAATTTTCTGTGTCGGGATGTACTAAAGGATGTGCTGTCAGAGATGGTGTCTGTTTTCTGTGTCGGATTTGCTGTTCTTTCCTTTGTCGTTGTAGTCTCGTTTGTCTAATCATTTTACCAAAATTCCAGTGGGTGAAATGAACTTGGAAGAAAAATGTACATAGATAAGTACTATTGATCTTGGAAATGTAATGTATTCCTGTTGGGAGTTGTCCAGTGATTTAGGGTTAAATAAAATTGGATTAAAATTGTTAATTAAATTAAAATTATCAGTTTTAATTTGATTTTAATCTTAATTATTAAAAAATTATAATTTATAAGTCGGTTGTAATATTTAAAAATAAAAAATTATAAGTTATTTTATTTTATTTTTTTAATGTATACCTTAATTTATCTCATTTTTATTGAATGACAAGCATACGAAGTCTCGTGAGAATTAAATAAATCAATAAATATATTAAATATTTATTAATTAAATTAAATATAAATAATTATTTATATTATTTATCACACAAATTATAACAAAAATATATAAAATATACCATCTTACCATTATCTAATAAGAAATTAGGTCAAGACAAAACGCAGTCGTTTTACGTTTAACCTGCGAAGAGCCGTAAAAGAGAGGAGCTCCACAGATTTCTCCATGGAAACTGGAAACTAGAGAACGTTGACCTAATCAACTCACCTGTTCTTGCGAAGAAGAAGCTCGGTTTTTCCTCGAGGGCCACAATTTGAACCTCGACGCCGCCGTTTCCACCTTCTTAGACAGCGTCGCCGATTCTGTTGTTGGACTGCCAATTCATCCCTCTCCTTCTTCTCGCTCTCAAGATTTCTCCCCTTCTCAATCGCCTTTGAGGACTCGATCTAACTCTCCGCCGATGTCTCAGGATCCCTACGAGCTCGGACCGAGGAAGGGAGCAGAGCTCGCGGTATTCGTACTCTAGCTGATCTAAACAACGCTGCGCAGGAAGGTTCTGGAAGAGACTCTGATGAGCCACAAGAGTAGTATACCGGTGGGGAGAAAAGGTAGACTTTCGCGTTGTGTTCGTTTTTTTCTTAGGGTTTACTCTGTTTTATTCCTAGACAGAATTGCAATTGTGAAATGTTCTCCAGTTGGAAAAATATCACAGATACAATACGTAATCAAGAGTTAGATCCAAATAGCATACCAAGAAAACCAAATGGTTCCTATGTCAATTAAGTTTCTGGTTTGGGATGGTTAACCTTAAACAAGTTTGAAGGTTTCTGCTGTCGGCTCTTGCGAATTGAATTATAACTTATTCTTTTATCTGTCATAGAAGGAATAATTCGTAGTCAGAGTCATCAAGATAGTGGATCCTGGTGTTTCGGATTGCTCTTTTATATATGCATCTAGCTTTTCATTTTCTAAGCTGTGATGATGGTCGAATAGTGCATTACTCATTTCTCGTTTATATATTGAGATTGTGAAACCAAGGATTCTGCCTGTGTTAAATGAAATATTCTAATTACCATTATATAGGAAAGTGTAACATTTCATATGATTCTAGAAAAGTTATGGATTATGGTTTGGTGGCAGTGGAATGCTTGTTCAGGATCCTACCAAACACAACGATGTGGAGGCCATTTTTAATCAAGCGAGACAGAGTCAGGCAGGTGAAGAAAGGCCATCCAGACCATCATCTTCAGGCTCAAAAACTTTCAAGGGTGCTGGAAGGTTACTCTCTGGAGAGACTGTAGCATCTGCTCATCATCATCCAGAAGTTGTCACTCACACCATCACTTTTTGGAGGGATGGATTCTCTATTGATGAAGGGCCTTTGCGAAGGTTAGAGGACCCAGATAATGCACCCTTTTTGCAGGTAATTTAATCTAATCTCTTTGGTTTCTATGAATCAAAATCATGATTGAGTCTATGAATACAAATCTAGTATCATATTCTAATCTTTAGTTCGGCTGCAATGTAGAGCATTATGAGATCTGAATGTCCAAAAGAACTCGAAACGGCCGGTAGGAGGACTTCTGTCCATGTTAATCTTGTCAGGCGAGACGAAAACTACCCGGTTAGTGAGCTGTTTACGTTTTCTCTTTTCGTTTTTTGGTTGAAATTTCTGTTTTAATCCATGATTTCAAATTTTGACTTGAACCCAGGAACCACCTAAGCATCATATTCCATTTCAAGGAGTTGGGAGGACTTTAGCCGGTGAGACAACTGCTCCGGTTATCTCAGAACCAGCTGGTCCAGCTACTCTGCTCATCACTGCCTCGGTGCCATCAATGGGTTTGATAGTTGATGAGTCTTTGCCAATGGCATCAATACAATTGAGGTTGGCCGATGGGACACGAATGGTTTCGAGATTCAACTACCACCACACGATTAGAGATGTTCGTTCTTTCATCGATGCATCAAGACCTAGCGGTGGCCAAAGTTATCACCTGCAATCAATGGGTTTCCCTCCTAAAAAACTGACCGAATTGGAGCAGACAATTGACGAAGCTGGAATCGCTAATTCTGTCGTCATCCAAAAATTCTAAAATGTAGCCTTCTATTTTCATTCATAATCATGCAATCCTTGCCTAGTTTAATCAACTCTGTAATCTCTTTTCTTAAGCACATGTGAAATACATGAATTGGAGAAAGGTTTTGAAATCTTTGTTTTGTTTACATTGCTTTGGTTCAAATAGTTTCGAAAGCCGAACGAACGGCAAAAAAAACACAGAACACAAGAACATTGAAATTCATATTGGAACTATCGGCATGATTCATATTTTACAAAAGGTGCCAACTATCGGCATGATTTAGCACAAGGTTGTAAACCATCTTCCAAAATAAATACAAAAAATCTAAGATTTGTATGAATCTAGAGCACCCCATCAATCACTCAAAAGCAATTACTCTTATTTCAAACTATTTACATACTTCCATGGAGGAAAGCTTCGGCTATGTATTCTTGGCTCCTAAAATCCTCGACAGTTCCTTCACAATGGGCTTCTCTTTGAAGTTTTCGTCTCTTTCCAATCGATATTTCTTCGACATGTCTTCGACCTATGATTCAAAATCAACGCAATCAGACTGCCATCCGATTTCTGGCCTATAACATGTAGAAGAACATAGTTGTTACATACCCAAGCTTTTAATGGACCAAGTTGCTCATGGATCATCTTCAACTTTGGTTCTATCGATGCTCTCCCTTTTGCTCGAATTTCATCCCTCTATTTGAAACAATAAAATTTATCGTCTGTTTCGTTAGTTTAGCTCATATCTATCACAAACCGACCATAAAACTTGAAAAGCGTTCGAGTCTACACACATTGTTCGTATCCAGCTTGGATGCCGCCAGTCCGAAGATCACGGTGGCACCACCGAACACAAATGCCGTCGCAATAGCAAATGCCTTCCCGACTGAATTCGTCCAAAACCCGATAACATTAGAGAGAGCTTTAGAGAACTAAAGCATTCATACTAGAGAGAGAAAGTGTAACATTGATAGAGAGAGATAATGGACATACTATGAGCAAGCCCTTCAGCTGCGGCCTTCAACTTCTCAGGATTAATGGGTGTATGCCTGTCTCTACGCAGTTCATTGGCTGTCGAAGCTGAAACGGTATGCTCTACCTGGGGCAAGTCCCACCTGCGTTCTATGAAACAATTGTTTATTAAAATTGGACGAAAAATCAAACCAATTCATCCAACCAAAAGATACTAATTATCTCAGAAAAAGATTCAAATTCGATGGCAAAGTTATGTAAGAACAAATTCAAATGCCGATTGGACTAATTTAACGATGGATTTCATCTGTATAAGTTTGAAATATTTGAAATAGATTTCTTAACCTGGCATTTTCTAATCGACCAAACAAACCCTTGAAACTAAAAAGGGAAGATAGAGAATCGATTTGACCTTTTGGGGCCAAAGGTGACCTGCGGCAAAGAAACGTAAGCTCTTAAAGGGTTGAGGACATCGGGAGAAACAACAGAATGAGAGTTGGGATCAGATTGAAGGGCCCATTTGGAAGTTGAAAGCGAATTGGCAGAGGAAGACTGATCGGAGAAGATTTTCGACGGCAGCGAATGTCTTAAGACCTCCGGCAGCACATCAGCCCGTGGTTCGAGCTCTGCCGGCGAAGAAGAAGGTAGCTCCGGCGATGGGTTCTTTTTAACAAGACGACCGACGGCCTGTTTGGACTCCTGGAGAAAGTAGGCACCCTCTTTTCCGGCCAATCTTCCGGCGAGGAAACTCATTCCTGCTAAAAATTGAGATCGTGAAATTGGGAATAACCAGTCGGAGCTTGGAGAAAGATTAACATCTATTAGTAGGCATAAAAGATCAAAAATTCATAGTCAAATTTTAGGCCCAGTTTCTTGATGGACAAGAGAGAAGCAAGTCGTTATTTATTTTGCTTGGAGGCAAATCTTCTTGATTAAGATGCGCAATCCATGGCAGTCTTCATCCCTTATAATAAAGCTTTAAAAATATGTTTTTTTATGAAATTATTAGGATAATGGCAATGTTTTTGTACCCAAACTCCCACACCCCGACCCGATAATTTATGAGGGGTTAAATTACGGTAACTCAGCGGCCCAGAGATATAAAGCATTTACCTAAAATTCCAAGGAGTTACTTCAACATTGGGGGTAACAACTCTCACACTAGGACAACGCAGACGTCGAACCTAGATTCTTGTACTCAATTTATTATCTCTGAATCAACTGAGCTATGCTCGTGCGGGCGTGACAATGTTTTTATTGCTATGGTGAACACGTACCCAATCGAATCATTACCGTGAAAAACATGTTTTTTCGTCACTACGATTTAATCTTTTGGAAAAATTGTGTTTTTTATCGCTACTATTTTACATTTTGAATCATGGGATACTTCCCAAGAAGATTGTTCTTAAGGGTCTATCAAGATAAAATAATGTTTCCCATCACTAAATGATAATTAAAAAATAATAATATGAAAAATGCTGGAAATATAATTTTTTAATTAAATTTTTATTTCGTGCATTCAAAAAATTATAGTAAATCATAAAATTATTAAACATTTATCAAACTTTATCAAATATTGTATTACAATATTTTAAATGTGTGACAAAATTTTCAAAATTTTTTATTCACGTACGTAATTTTGACTGAATTAATTTTTTTATGCATTAAAACAATCATAGTAAATCGTAAAATTATTAAAAATTCACAAATTTTTTTTTTGAAAGTATTATCTTCCAATATTTTAAATTTGTGACAATATTTTTAAGATTTTATTGGTGTACGAAATTTTAACTGAATTTATTTTTTTTATATATTCTAAAACTAATAGTAAATCGTATAAATGTAAAAAATTTTGAAATTTTTTAGAGTAGTTTCTTTTATTGTTTTAAATGTGTGGTAAAAATTTAAAGTCATTCTAATAATATTTTCTTATATAAATTAATTAAAAAGCAAAAAATTCGGCCTCCTCAAATGTCTGAAGGAGGGTCAGTGCATCCGTATCAGATGCACCCACCTTCTTTCGACGTCCAAAGAGCTCGAAAAAGTTTTTAAAAAACACAGACGTAATTTGGGATATTTATTCAAAACTCGAGCTTAAATTGAATTTTTTATCCTAATTTCTTTTTCTTTTTCTAATTCCCGCGAAAGTTCGTGGCAAGCGGACTTCCAACACGAAGAATGCGACCATCCCAGACTTCCATTTTCCTACCGTTGTTTGAGATTTAATCATAGTTTTTTAAATGGTCATAATTAAATTAAAGGGCAAAATGCTTTTAATGGCCTATACTATGGGGTAAATTACAGATATTAGAACGAACTAAAAAACGTTCAATCCAATACCTTGAACTATGAGGAAAATACGATTTTTATCTTCCGTCAATTATTCCGGTTAATTTTAACGTGAATCGACCACGTGCAAAGCACGTTTAACGTGAAAATACCTTGAACTATGCAATAACAAACGTGCTTATGCTTTAACAATAACAAACGTGCTTTGCACGTGGTCGATTTAGGTTAAAATTAACCGGAATAATTGACGGAAGATAAAAATCGTATTTTCCTCATAGTTCAAGGTATTGGATTGAACGTTTTTTAGTTCGTTCTAATATCGTAATTTACCCTAGAGTACAGGTCATTAAAAGCATTTTACCCTAAATTAAATTATAAAGTTTAAAATGAACATTACATAACATGACAACTCTTGTAATAATTGTTTTCTTTTTTGGCATATTGTCACTACAATTCCTAGCAAGATACATTCAGAAGTGTCTGCACAGACATAGTTCAGTTGACTCAGAGATGGTAGATTGGGTACAAGAGCATAAGTTCGACATCTGCGTTGTCCTAGTGTGGGAGTTGTTACCCTCAATGTTGGGGTAGCTCTTTGGGATATCAGGTAAAAGCCTTCTATCTCTGGGCCGCTGAGTTACCGTGATTTAATTCCCTCACAAACTGTCGGCCGGGATGTAAGGACACTTGGGGGCGAGTGATTTCGCCTTTTGAGTACAAGATACATTCAGATGTGAAAAAACCGACAACCTCAAATTTCAACTTTCCGATCTATGTTTGAAATTTTATATTAATTTCTCGGGTTGCCGCATTTTTCAAGTTTGAACCTTACGATTTAACTGGTTTAATTTTCCAAGTATTTAGGTTAAAAATATTTTTTAACCTTATTAAAATCAAATTTAAAAATATAAACTAGTGTATATTCACATATTTTAAAATTTAAAATAACTATTTTCGACATCTTGTAATTTAATAAACAAAATGACATTTATCCTACAGAAAAATAAAATATTATCATAAAAAAAATAAATGTAAAAATTCTTGAGAAATATGTTTTAAAGTAAATCAAAGAATTAAAGGGAAGAGGACGTTCAAGTTAGAACTTTCGAAGTTACACGCATGGTGAGTCGGAGTGAGCAAAATTAGACCGAGACCGGAACAATAAACTGAATCGAAACGGTTGGTTTTGACTCTAATTTTTAAAAAAATCATAATTTATGGGCCGATGTCGATTTTTAAGAGTAAAAAATTGTGAAACCGGAATCGGGACCGTGGGTCAAAAAATTCTAAAATCGAATAACATTCAATCTCAAACCCTAATAAAATCCGATATAAATTTTAAAATTAGTTATAAACTCTCTTCATTACTTAAAATCCGATCTAAATATAATAAAAAATATATTTTATTATTATATTTTAATTTTTTAAATATAAAATAAAATCAAGTTTAAACTGAAACTGAACCGGAAATAGTTGTTTCAGCATCGGTTCTAATAAATCAGAATCATGAATTTCAATTTTTATTTTATTTTAAGATAAAACTAAGTAAAATGTTGCGTTAGGTAACGGTGGGCTTTAGACATGAAAACGTAATAACGGTCAGCTGAATTTCCTCTTGAATTTACTGCAGAAGAAACGAAGAACAAAACCCACCTGCTCCCTTGGCAGAACCCTTGTTTCAACTTATTTCGTTTCTTCTTCAAAGGGACTAATGTTTCGATCAGTTTGAATCTGTTGATAAAGCTGTCATCCCTTCTCTTTCGCTGGTCTTAAATGGGCCTTGAATGCCATGGCCAACATACATTCTTTCTTCTGCGGAATCCATATCCAGTCTTAATTGCAGGGTTGTTGCCTGTTATAATGGGTATTAAAGCATCGTATTTAATCCATTTGAGCCTGTGAATTGACGATCAATTTTTTTGCTGGTTCAATGACAGTCTCGGCGGCTTCAGCTTCGAGTTTTGTGTGGAGCTACTTGAACCTTGTTTCCCGATATTTGTTCTAGGTTAATAAAGAGTTACAGGGTTTTATTATCCACACTCAACTTCAACTCCCCGAAATTTAAGGACTAATGCAGAAGAAAACATGAGTAATGCAGAATGATCCTTAATTATGCACTAAATTTAGGTTTTATTATGCTAAACACGTTCACTGGATATACACATATTTGGCCAGAAACATATTTGGCCAGAAAGTTCACGAACTTTCGACAAGATTGAATGAACAATTAGTGGGTCTTACATGGTTTTTTCCGAGAAGCTTTTCTTCATCATCTTACTGTACAAAGATCTCTTACAACCTGACTGGTATATTAAGAACTAAATTGCACGAGGGGGAGATAAAAAAAGAACCTAGTCCAACCTAGGAACAATGTTCTTGAATCCACCTGAGAAAAAAGGAATAGATTATCAGAGGATGAATTTCATCTCTTGTTGTGCAAAGGGTTTGATCCTGTAGGAACCCTTCTCTTCTCTGAATTGAAATCCATCTCCTTGTTCGCCATGGGAGCGCAAGCTGAACGTGGAAAAACCTCCGATCTCAGACCCCGAAATCGTGCTCGAACGCATTCCATCTTCGGGCCGACGAAAAGAAGAACGATGAGAAGAAGATAGAGATTAAAACTATTCATGGTTGAAGATGAACAACGAGAGAGACTAAAAGAGAGAGCAAAATCAAAGCGACGGCTGGCCTAGTTCTTATATATGATCTATATGGTTGTATCGTGCCTGTTCAAACACATAACATGTTAACTTATGATTCAATTTCTGACGTGTAATTTCACATCTTGTATAATAGAATGCATCAGCACCGTTGAATATGGATGGTGATTAAGAATGGTGATGTGAGCGTACCATGAGTGAAGAGAAGCGTAAGATCAGGGGCCTACAATGGCGGTCAGCCAACGGTGGTGGGTTCAGGAAATTCAATTGAGAAAGTGACCTAAGAAAGGAACACAACTCGATCGTGAAGGCATAGGAAGGTTTATTTGTTGCCAATTCCACTACTTCAAAGACAAGGACTTAATTGAAAACCTTTCGACGCGATGGAGTACAGCGCAACTGAATTTTCGATAGGCCGTAACTGACTCACAAAACTCAAAATATTAGTGTTACACATTATGTAATATCGTTAATCGAGTCACAAAACTCAATTATACTATGATCGGACATAGTAGATTTCTTCTTTTTCTATCATGTGGTGATCTCATTTACGAAAGCAAAAACAATTTAATATTTTGTTGTTTGTGAGTATATAACTCATATTATTAGGGTTATATGTATTCACATCGCTTAAGATAGAAAGATTTATGCCAAATATAAATAAGGTTATTCTATTTACCTAGTACAAAACGTTTTACGCTATAAATTTGAGAATAGATTCGCGAAAGTTATAACGCAAAACGTATAATTCATATGATGTTCAAGGCTCGTCAAAAATACATAAATTCTGACCAAAATCGGTTCAAGGCTCGTCAATTTCTAGGATGTTCAATGTCTCCCTTGGAAAACTTCGGTACCAGTGGAGTCCACCATGTTCCAAGTAACAGTTCCAGCATAGCTCACACCAGCACGGAATCGAGTGAGTTTCTACTGTCATTCATTTGGGTCTGTCTTTCTTCGTCGACGATGACCAGAATTTCGAATTCACGTTTCCAATGATTTCAAAGTTGAATCTTGAACGACAAAAACAATAGTTTTGACCAATAAAATTGGATTTTTTCGCGTCAATTTGGAATGAAGGATGAAAAAGGCAAGCAAGCTGTCAGCTCGGGAGTTAGTTGGAGGTGAGGCTTATAATTTGTTGGAACTGAACTTTCCTTTCTGCATTTCAAATCATTATGTGTTTTTCTGCCCCATACGACCCATACCCTCCTTCGTTTTCTTTGGAAATTATGCAGGGAATTTACTGGGTTGAATAATTGGACAACATATGGAACAGAAGAAGCGTCCAACGTTGGTGGATTTCTACAACAGATTGGTCCCTTTTTGTTCAGTCATTTTCTCCTCTGAGAAAATCAAGAGGAGGACATATTGTTCTTTCCTAGAGTGGACACCTATAGATCCATATGATTTGGTCTTCAAACATATGACAATTCGGACAAACTAATTTGATAATCGAGAGTGATAATCGAGACGAGCATGATCCTGTTTGGTCCGGTTCTACTCTAGAATCGGAACCAGTAACCCTAGTGTCGGGTAAACCCGCGATCCCGATTCAGTTCTACTCACGTGGAGGAATCATTCAAAAATCAACTTAAATTTATTAAAACTTTTTTCAGAAGTTCGTCATATTTATAATTCAGACTCGGATTTACTAGATAAACCCTAATAATCTAATCCTAACCTTTAATATTGTGCATGAACCATATCTCTCGTTTTCAAATAATTCGGTAGTTGTCATTTTGAAAATTCAATCGGAATTCGAAATGATACGACTAATAATGAAACCGAAGATTGAATCGACACTTGCTCAAAAGACTAGGTCCTCCCCCTTGGGTTTTGCCACCTTCAAAATCCTTCTAACATCCACACACACACACACACACAACTAGAAGATCGGAACAACACGACTACATTCGAAAAAATTAAGTGTAAAGTTTGATGTTTCTCGAGTTCTAAGCAGGTCTGAGTCTGACGTATATATTATCATTAAAATTTATATATTTTTTATTTTATAAATTGATGTTCGAATATATTCTCATTTGTCCGTATTATTTAAAATAATTTCACGTAAATATAAGTTTATTTGATTTTTCTCTAAAATTATACTCTTTTAAGAAAATAAATTAAAAAATGAACGAAAAATGTGAAACATTTTAGAGAATAAAAATTGGGTGGCATCAAATCCAATAGACCTTGAAAGTATGGCTTACCTAATTTATGTATAATAGGCTTAAACACTTGATTAAGATTTGAAGTATGTCAAGAAATGTCTTCATGATAACATTACTTAATTATTATTATCTTGGCCTAATAAAGCATGATTATGCATAATGTATGGCAAGAAAAAACATCAAATTTAATATGTAAATTCTCATTTTTCTGCAACTATTGTTAGTAGCGTGACATCTAACGACCGACAAAAAAACAATGTCGGTCTCCCTAGAAATTCGCCATTTACCAACATGCGATAATTTTTTGGACGAATTCCTAAATATTTAAAATTACCTCGTAGGATCAGTAAAGTTACCTACCAGATATGAATATTTTACGTGCATAATTTGAACATTTTCGTTTCATTTACTTTTTTCTCAACGTGTGACGAGATTTTGAAAGCTGATAAACAACCTCAAATGTAATATTTCAAAAAGTAATTTACGTCATTTTTATATTATATTTAATAACTAAATAAAATAAAAATACAGATAAAAGTCTGCAATTTGATCTCTCTTCAATCTTTTGTTCTTTATGCTCTCTAGATATTTGGTTTTTTAAATTCTTATTTTTTCATATTTCACTATTTTATTTAAACAACCATATTTGCTGCTTCATGTCAACTTTAGTTCCATTTCAGCTTCATAGTATTTAGACAAATTTTTTCAGTCATGTTGTTGTGTTACTTGCTGTCAAGCATTAGAAGTTGATCAAAATTTGATCTTCATGAATTTTTTCTTTCTTTTTTTTATTCAATTTCTTGAAAATAAGAAAAAAAATAGCCATCCCGAATAGAGAAATACACTCTTTTGAGTAAGGATGGGCGCGAGCCGATTACCCTGGGTTTGAACCGACCCAGTGGTTCCAATTCCATTTTTTAAGAAGAACCAATATTTTGAGTTCCAATTTTTTTATAAATTGGAACCAATAATTTTGGAAACGGGAACCTACCTGCCTCAAGATCGAAAATGCTTTGGGGTAAGACTTTTGAATTTTTAGATTTTGAGTTGGTTTTCAACTAAGACGAGGCCAAATTTGAAATTGTTGACGAATAAGGTGTAGAGAAGCTGATAATACTCAATAAAATCTCAAACCGAGATTGCATAGTGGATAAAATATCTTGTTCTCTACTACTTGTAATCAAATAGGCAAACCAATATTAATCAATAATGATAAACACCAGAGAAACGAGATTAGTGACATCAAGACTTTTAACGTGGAAAACCCTCGAATAAAAAAGGGTAAAAAACCACGGGACTCGTAGGCCGCTTAATCAATCTTCTACTATATCAGAAATAATGGGTACAACCAAATGTTCTCTCTAGATTATCAAACTAGAGACATATCATACTTCATTAAGATAAAACAATAATCTTTGAAGACAATAAAAACAAGAGGATAAAACTAGGAACGAAACAACAGTTTCAGTTTTACCCTAAGGGAAAACCTTAAAAAGAACAAAACACAATCTCTACTGTTCATAATGTACCTCTGTATGTCGGAAAGTTGCTGTCCAAATTTCATGTCGATCCAACGGCTGAATCTTGAGATAATCGAATTCGACTCTGGCTGATGCAGAAAAATCTAAACCCTTTCAATCTCCCTTCTCTCTTCTTCTTTTCGAACTTCGCTCTAGAGTTTTCCTCTAAACAAAACCCTTATATATGATCCCGGCCCAAATATGGGCTGAGCCCAAAAATTTTCAACTAAGACGGTGTCAAATTTGAACTTGTTTTGAGTCAAAATTTTATTCTAAGTCTTGTGTGATCTCCAAAACTATGACGGAATTATGAATCATGGTTTTTGCCCCAGCCTACTCTAGAGAGCAAATTTTTTGGTCCATCTAGATTGTCGAGAATGCCGAGCTTAAGGTTGGAACAATCTTCAATCTCAAACCGGAGATGTTTGAGTAGTTTTGTGAAATATGGGAGACAAACATTTGTATCGATAGATATAGACAAAGCGCGAGAAACATAATTAGATATTAGATATAATGTGCATATATATTATTAGATGTAATTTTCACTTAGTGGATACGTTTAGTTGGATTCTTCCTTAGGTTTATAAAGTTTTCCCTTGTTTTTCCAACTTTTTTGGAACAAGTGATGGTGTGAAAGGGCTCGATTCTAGCCGGGTCGGTTCTTAAGCGATCTAGGACCGAACCGATTGATTTTGGTTATGAAGAAAGAATGGTACCGAGATAATGATAGATTAAAAACTCATATTGTTTTTTATGTTTATTTATCATTTGTTTTGATTATCTTTTCCGCCTTTGACTTGGCCTAACAACTCGATGTATTTTAAATGAAAATCGAACTTAATTCTAGAGTGTTTTTTATAAATAACTGAGCAAACCAACTGACAAAGTTCGGGTCGGTTCAGTTTTCCCTAGCCTTAGAGAAGCAACTCGATATATAGGCAAGCAATGGTGAAGTATTTGAAATGTTACGAGACAGTTAAAATAATGTGAACTTAGAAACGAGTTATATTAATTTCAATTTATAATCAAATCGTTAAAATTAATCAAATTGAAGAAAATAGATAATCAAATTGAGTGAGATCATAAATCTAAAAAAATGATGATAAGTTATCATTTTTAATTATGATAAAGTTCAAGGTGTTCATCGTCAATTTTTAAAGTTCAAAGTATACATCGCAACTACCTTATAATGCATGATGTAAATTGTCATTTACCATAAATAATATAATAATCACAATTTAAATACAATCTCATCAATGAATAACAGTATAGATTATTGAAATTATTTAAAATTAATTGATTAAATACAGTAGATAAATCTATAGTCAACTTAGAAAGAATAAAATATATATTGGAATAGTAATCGATCATCCAACAATGCTTTCAAACTACATGGATGAAATAGAATCTAACACTGTAATCCTTCAGTTCCACGCTTTGACAGATTGCTTCTGTGAATCTGAGTCTCTGACTGCCATGAAGGACGCCATAGATGCCGCTGTGAAGGAGTTTCGCCGCCGAGACGAAGAAAAAACCCTAAATTTCTCGCCGTCGCTTGAGAAAGTGGAGGAAGTTTTAGGGCAAGTCTTTAAAGACAAGAGTTCATTGGTCGAAGCTTTTACGCATCAGTCGAAGTGTTCTTCGTACGAGTGCTCGGAGTACATCGGCGATTCTGTTCGGAACTAGCTGCTGCTGGCCAAAGAACATTCAAATATTAATTAAATTAATTAATATTTAATTATGTTTATTTTGATCGTTGTACATGAAGGTTACCGTAACGCAGTACATTTTTATCGAACGATTATAATAAGATTTTGAATGGTCGGTTATGTACAAAGTATTGAACGGTTGTCACGGGCCTTACGAAGCCCAGGCCCAATCCTAATGGTCTGTGATGCTTCCAGAAGAAAATCCAGAATCCGAGTGAATCTCTGAATCCTCATTCCTTGCGTCACCGGGGCTGGGCGAGACTATAAATATTCGGACCCTCTTCGCCGTGTTATAATTTGACGGAGCGGGGATCGGCGATTGGAGATTGGATATCGGAGATCGGAGATCGGAGAGAAATGGATTTTGAGTTGAGACAAGCGAGGGAGAAACTGGAGAAAGAGCAGAAAGAGCGGAAGGCGAAGGCCAAGCTGAAATTGGAGAGGGAGAGGAAGGCTAAAGAAGAGTCTAGGAAGCTAAGAGAAGCTATCGAGGAGGCTCAGAGATCGAGACGCCTTGACGCTGCCCATGCTCAAAGCAAGGTTTTTTCACCGACTATTTATTGTGATGCTATTGCGAGTTTAGTTATTAGCTCTTTTAAATACTATAATCTATGTTCTTTCTAAGAATCGTGATGATTGGTTTCAAATTCGGTTTCTTAAACTTCATTTTTACTTTCTTATTTGTTGCAAAAGAAACTGGTCTAGGTTTCTTGCACTTTTGGTTTATGATTTGCCTCAGTGTTCTGTGATATTATGGAGCTAAGGACTTGAATGCACAATCAATCCAATTTTGCAACTTTAGTTGATTACGGTATTATTTTCCTCCAATACGAATTCGCCTCCAGTTCCAATATGATCCTAGCTCTCGTAGGACTTCCTATTTCACGTGTGTTTTTCTCTCTCTATCATTACAATTATAACTTAACGGCTTTTGTCTCTTCTTTCAAACTTTTCTACATGCGTATTTTGAATTAACAACGCCCTTGTCTAATAAGTGATTGTATACGTAGTTCAGTAGCTTTGCATTTGGCAGTTGTGCAATGCCTGTGCAAATATTTTAGCTGCGTCACCTTATTTCATGTTTTTTCCATCAAGAATTTCTTGTACACTCAACTAGTTTAACTCCTATGTAAAGGTCAATTCTATACTGTTGGCACACCTTATGTGAACATATCATCTCTGTGTTAACTTTTCTTTGGATAGTTATGATTGCAACAATCTCTGATTGTTCATTGGTTATCTAGAGCTGTTCAGGCTTAAAATTCAATATTACAGGTTTCTCCATCAATTTTCTTAATTTCTCATGTATCTTCAGGTTGATCAGTTAATGGATGAAAGTCTTCTTGCTGGAAGAGGAATAATCTTTTCCCGTATATTAGAGGCAGTACCTTTTCAGGGTTTTGGAGACAAGATCAAACTGCCACCTTCTTGTTTCACAGAATTGTCTGATCAAGGTGCTTTTGATAAGGGACCTGTGTACTTTCAACTCTCAATAGTTCACCAACCTTGTCCTTCAGACACAAAGGTCGCTGGTGAAGAGAATCGTAAAACCACCCATTCAGGTGTTTTAGAGTTCACTGCCGAAGAAGGCTCTGTGGGGTTGCCTCCTCATGTGTGGCGAAATTTATTTTCTGAAGAGTTCTCAAAGACTTCATTAATTGAAGTGTGTTATGTGTGGATGCCAAAAGGTTCTTATGCAAAGCTTCAACCAGATGGATTAGGCTTTTCAGACTTACCCAATCACAAAGCTATACTTGAAACAAGCCTTCGAAAGCATGCTACCCTTTCACAAGGTGATGTGCTGGTCGTTAGCTATGGGGATGTATCATTTAAGTTGCATGTTCTAGAGCTGAAGCCTTCTTCTAGTGTATCTGTTTTAGAAACAGATATCGAGGTTGATATTGTTAGTCCTAGTTCTTCTTCAGAAACAATGGATCGGCATGTTCTCAAACAGCTGACTTTTGAAAAACCAGAATCTGGTATCGTTGAAGAAGGAGATTATGCATATTATAAGCTATCGATAGACGATGAGACGTGGAGTAAAGTCGCTTCTGGAGATTCTAGAGTTGAAGTAAAGCTCGATTTGGAGATGAATGGTGGAGACAATGATATCTATATTGCAAAGCATCCTCTTCTATTTCCTACACGCCACCAACATGAATGGTCTTCCCATGATGTTGGTTCAAAGGTTTTGATTCTTAGCTCTAAAGACAAAAACTTTGGACCGGGTACTTACAGCATTGGTGTCTATGGCTTCCACAACACGACCAAATATCAGATCTCAGTTTGTGTCAACAATGACATGATCCTTCAACCAGTGGAACATGCAGGTCACTCATCAACCATGGGAATGGATACTGTAGAATGCCAGAATTGCAAGCATTATATACCCAGTAGAACTATAACACTGCATGAAGCCTACTGTAGTAGACATAATCTTGTCTGCCGCCACCCTGGTTGCGGTGTTGTTCTTAGGGTCAACGAAGCCAAGAACCATGTACACTGTTATAAATGTGGGCTAGCTTTTCAGCTGAGTGAAATAGAGAAGCACAAGAAGGTGTTCCATGAGCCACTGCAATGTCCCTGCGGAACTGTTCTTGAGAAAGAACAGATGGTAATGATAACACTCCTTCAACCTTATATTTCCACAATTTTTTTTTTTTTTTTTATCATTTGAGGCGTGGCATGATTGCCATATTAGTTTTACCTATGAAATACTGCAATTCAAAAATAAAAGTAGATCTTCATCATGAATAATTTTAATTTAGTTGTTTTTAATAACACCTAAGTTGAAAAAATATTCCATTTGCTGATACAAATTTGTTGATGATGTATTACATTTTTGCTGTGAAATGTATTCAAAAGTTGATTTCCAAGTTGTTTTCTAAAGTTAGTGTTTTCTACTTCGCTTAGTTCATGAGAAACTTAAAAACAAAAATTAACTATTTCAAGATATTACATTATATATATTCTTAAATTGACCCATTTTTGAAGGTACAACACCAAGCATCATCTTGCCCATTGCGCCTGATTGCATGCCGTTTCTGTGGGGACATGGTTCAAGCAGGGAGCTCTGCCTTAGACATGCGTGACAGATTAAGAGGACTTTCGGAACATGAAAGCATCTGTGGTTCGAGGACAGCCCCCTGCGATTCATGTGGACGGTCTGTGATGTTGAAAGATATGGATATTCATCAAGTGGCCGTTCACCAAAAGAGTTAGAACAACTCCCTCTTCTAAAGGTGAGTCATATAAGTCTGGCATGAATCATGTTATATATTTTTCCGCCATCCTCTTTAGGTGAAGTCCGATGATTATTTGCTCACGTCCGTCTAATCAATATGCTGTATTTATGAGTGATTTAATGATTAGTACGAGGTTTGATCCTGTAATCTCTGGATGATTTATGAAAAAACAAAGATTCTTATTTGGACCATATTTCTTTTTTTTTGGAATAATAATAAATATTGGTTTGGTTAAATATTTGACAATCTGAATATTAATATTGTGGGTGAAATTACAGCAGGTATCTGAATACTCGCTAGTTTGTCACAAAAATACGACGGACATTTAGGCCGCTATTCCCTATTCTCTTCTCTCTCGATTAATCATTCTCTTGAATCTTTCTAATCAAAAGACGTGTTTTTCGACGTTCATTTTGGTGTTTTTTTACGACTATAACTAAATACGTAGCCCGGAAAAGTCTTCGTTCTTTGTCAAGAATTGAGGAAAGGGCGGTAATAAATGACAAAACAAAATATACCCGAAAATGCATGTTTTAGCCACGAGTGCTCAAGGCAACAGATTTAAGAGTTACCCTTTTCTTATGATTGAATCCAAAAAATAAATTAGATGTAACAATTATAATCTAGATGTAACAATTATTGTTTCAAGACATATACACTTACTCTGCTCCTTTTGGTGCCATGAGACATTTGCAATGACCTTCGTCCATCGTTTTCCGAGCTTCGAAAACTTGAAAAATGTTGAATTCTGATACTCTTTGGTTCCATTATGCAGTTTGAACATTCCTCTGCATTTGATTTCCAGGCTTGGAGGCTCCTTCTTTCCATCCCTTGTTCCGAGCTCTCATTTCCCACACGGCAGTCAGCCTCTTCTGAGCTGCTAATGTCTCCTCTGCTTTTTCCCTTGCTTCTTCGCATGTTTCCATCCCGGAATTGCACTTGTCGGCTTCTTTTTGATACTGAGAGGTTATCTTCTTCGCCTCTAGAAGAGCCATGTCTGCTCGTCGTTGGCTTTCTAAAGATTCGGCCTCTCTTAACTTCAACTCCTCTGTCATCAGCTCTATAATGTTCTTTTCGGGGTCTTCGTTGACCTCCGAGTCATGCTTTGCACAGTCTGCAAAATGTGTATCCAATTATTAAGAAAAAGGAAAATACATCTATGGAGCTTATTATTCAATAACTTAACATATTACATCATCTGTTTCAAATTATAAATTTTTGGACAGCGCAAAGTTGACCAAAAATTATTGATCTAATTGCATAAAAAAAAAGAAGCTAAGTCGGACATTCCTTAACCGGTGGTTCTTTCTGAGCAGCTGCCAAATATTAAATAAAAAAGATTAAGGCAAAGTATCATCAACCTAGATTGATAATGCAACTGCAACAAACACTGTTCTCATAGACTCGACAATATAACTTCTATTACATTTTTCGGAGGATCGTAAAGCATTATCCTCCACGTATAAAATTTATCGATTATCATGTGAATAAATATTCAAATATTTTTTTATAGAAACTAACCTCCAAACGAAGTATTGCCAAGACCTGCAAGAGAAGTAATCACAATTAGTAAATGGTTCAATGCTTAATACAGTCAAAATTAAAAAAGCAGAATGACTCAGTTGAATGACGACATATGTCTGAGCAGAACTCGTCTTGGTGACCATTAACCAACCAAAAATCTTTTTGTAAAGGGACCAAAACCAATACATTATAATTTTACTGCAACCAAGCTGTGGCTTCTTTCTGCACATTGACATTAACTTAAGAACAACCTCAAAGTTTTCAAAATGATGAAATACTTAATGTCAATTCTTCAAGCAATATAATGTCAAGATTCCACCATCGATATATCTGTGCTTAGCAGGCTTTTGAAGCAGATGATATTGATAACTTTCAAGCCGGCCAAGCATCTCACAATAGGAACCACAGAAACCCAAATCAGTTACCATTAATATTAGACATCACAAAAGGAAACGGTCAATTTATTCAACCAAAGACTTCAACGATGCTAGAAAATAAGAATTTGTCAAAAATAAAATGAAACGTACCATGAAATTACAGAAACTTTTGTGAAGATGTGAAGCTAATCAACAACCCTCTTTATCAGTAAAGATACTATCCATCTACTTATGATTCACATTCTTGTAGATGTCAACAACCCAAACAAGTCCAAGATAGTAACTGACAGAAATTTGTATCTTACAACATTTCATAGAAAGCAAGAGAAAAGGCCAAGAAAGAAACCTAGCATGTACGTCTACAAGGCGGTTAAAAGTCCTACAATTCAATTTACCAGACAACAAAAACCTAATTAAACGAACACATTGCTCGACGTGGAGGAATCAAACGCTGTATTTCAATTGCACTTGAGTTTCATTCCAGTACTCCCAATTACTGAGTCTATGGGATTTTCAAGCTTACAAGGAAAAATATAAGTTAACGCAGAAGTCCATCACAGATCTAACCAGATCTTAAACTAACACACTTCAGATCAAAACGGCCAAGCAAGAAGAAATTAAGCATTAATCTGTTCCAAATCACAATTACCTTCGGGAATAGAGATGGTCTGAGAGGAACAATCACAAAGACAAGGAGGGCAAGACGAGGATGAAGACGAGTCGCTAACTGCGGCGAGACCTCCAACGAAATGCCAGTAGAGAGGCGGGCCAAATAGGTATCCCACAATACTCAGCGCGATTAAGCCCAACGCAACCTTAACCAGATTGGGGTAACAAGAACCAGAGAGGTTCATTGCCATCTTTTCTCCTCAACGCGTTTCTTCGTTGAAAACAAAAACAATTCCAGAAATTGTGTGAATCGGTGAGCGTAGAAGTGAGATTAGATTCGAAATTGACGCGAGAGTAGAGAAGAGTTGCCGTCGGCAATGGCCGATGACGATCAATCTGTTTGATTTTCCTGCAATGTTACACATTGCTTTATATTGAGGTCACATTTATTTTTCGGATCAATCTAAAGTCAAATTTTCAAAAATTAACAAATTAAATAAAAATTGTCTATTTATAATTATATATATATATATATTAAAAGTGCATTACTATCGGCTGTGGTATATCAACGATTACTGAAAATAGCGATTAATGTGACGTGATTGGGCATGAAGGTAAAAGTAAGCGTATTGTGTCGGGGTTATTATAGGAAATAGCCAACAACGTCAAATTCAATTTAACATATGTTGAATTATGTGAAATTTACATGTAAGCTCCACGTAATGATGTAGAATAAAGATGTAGGCTAAGCGAATAAACATAGACTATCTCTTATTTTTCAGATGAATCTAAAGTCAAATTTTCAAAAATTAACAAATTAAATAAAAATGGTCTATTTTTATATATATATTAAATTTAACATGTATATTTTGTTTCTATAGTATGGTTTGGTTGAATTTTTAATCACTCAGACAATTGTAATTAGAAATCGATAGATTTCAAAATTGAAATTAGAAATCAATTTAAAACAATGATTAAAATAAATTAAATATATATCTACCCAATATCTTGATTACTAATTTGTGACTAATATTTTGGAAAATAGACTTATGTGCGAATAAATTTTTCCATTAAAACCTACAAACTAGAAATTTAAAAAATGCTTAGAAAATTTGCATCGAAACACATCGTATTAATCTTAACTTACGTTGTGTCGACTTGATGTTAAAACTTGTTAGATGGTTTTCTAGTCATTGAAATTAAGGGTATGCAAGCAATTAGGCAGCCAATATATTGGCAACAAATTAAATAGCTGTCACAAGAAAAAAAAATGTTGAGACCTTTTGCAAAATATTGATTTATGCAATAAATGTATAAATTGATTATTTATATTTTAATAACTTAATTATATTTTAACTGAATTAATAAATATTGACACATCAACGTGTATAATAAAAATATATAATAAATACGTGAATCAGACATGGGACTTGTAATTTTAATTGACTTAGAGAACTTTACGCTTTTAGAAAATGATCAAGAACTTTAGTCCTAACAACTCTAGCTTCAAAAAAAATTGGTCCAATTACAATTGCAGCTGTAGACAGGTAAAACAAGAAAAGAGTAATCTCAACTATGTAGATTTTACATGTATAAAAGTAGTTGTGTGTGTTGAATGTAGCTACTATGCATTGGTTTAGAAGTCTTACCTTTTTTTTGGCCGGCAAAACTCACAAATCTACCTGCAGCCCCAACGGATTCCGCCAGATGGGTTGCGAAATTAAGACTTGAAGCCAAAGCTTGGCTGTTGGCTCGTTCCAACGAAGACCGAAAATTATCCATGTTAGTATCAGCAGAGGGAGCACTTGAAACTAGAGACTTTGAAGATGTTTTAAAAACAGATTGGATGAATTGCAGATCTCTACATACTTGGAGTGTTGGATTCTCAACTATGCGGTTTTTCGGGATGAGTTTTTTTCACGTTGTATTGTTTATCTTGTTATGAAATGAGAAATATCGTTCGAATTCTCTTTTGATCTACAATAACTATGAAGCTATTTGCTTTACTTATTTACTTTACTTCAACTAGTCCCAGTGATCTTCTAATATATCTCTAGTAGTGTATGAGGCATATTTGGAAAGTTTTCCTATTTTTGTCCTTTTTACCGAACATATATCACGATCATTAAGAATCGACCGTGCTTCCAACACTGGTATCTTAGTTACCATTAACCATTGAAATTTCTTCAATTAGGAAACTTGAAAAACTGGATGTATTCGTAAGGTCTTTGTAACCATAGCTCATAAGCTATCCTTCCAATGTTCTTATCGATCTGAAAAAAGGTTTGAATTTCACGCTCAAATGTTTGACGACTGATTTTTGCCTACAGGACTACATCTCCAACCACACGAATTTCCCCAATGAAAACTACATAGCCTTCTATTCTTATTAGCTGAGAGTTGCATTTGACTTTGACCGAATTCCAAATGAAATTTTAGCATTTTCAGCAAACTAACTTTTTTCGTGTACTTGATTATCAGCGTTAGCGACCAGTGATTTTTCTCGAAGTTGTGTTGGAGGTTTATTTTTAGACACTATTTCAAAGGATTCATCTTAATAGTCTAATGATACATCCAAGGGACCTACTTGGCTGTATAATTGTCTGCGTCTATCATTTCCCTAACTAGACACTCCTACTACCAAATACCTTCAAGGTCTCACATTGATTGGTGAACTCTGTTCTTTCAAGGTAATGACATGTTCATATCTTCTTCTCAAGGGTGGACGTTCACTAGCTTATCAAAAACTTGTTTAAGTGACCGAATAATTTCCCGATCTCCCTCCTAATTCCTCCCACCAAATCTGTTTCTTTTTCTTTTCATTTCACCAAGTTCCGTAAAAAGTCCTTCCCCTTTTTTTCTTAAGGGTTCTCAACTTTGTTTTCAAGATCTTTGTTCTGCATAAAATCAGATCCCTTCTAATGGTCACCTTTCTTCATCTTTGGGGACATTTCACGTCAGCAATTTCTAATTAACAATTATATTTCCAATAGACTGTAACAACTGCATATCTAATATAAAATTTAATTGCCAAAGGCGATTGACAAAAATTCTTCTGGTATTTCAATCTCAAGCAACACCAACTAGATGTTTTGCACATTCCACGGGAGCTTATAGGAGCATTATTGTGGTTTGATTGTTATAAGGCTTGTGATGTTACTCCTACCCGTTGTATAGTTCCCCATCTGTATGTCTCATTCTTCTCAAATTGGGTCGAATTCATTAGATCCCTCAAGCCCACTAGTCTTATAACTTTAACATCTTCTTTGATTTCTTTCTTTAGACCTATGAAGAAGGAACTAAAGAAACCTTCAATGGTATGCCTGTCATCCATGTTATACAATCGCTTTGAATTGTGTTAGACACTCCTCCTCGTCCTTGAAAGCTCTATGGTTTCGAGGAAAGTATTTGGTCACAAATTGGACCATTATGAAATTTACCAAACCTCTTGAACAATCCTGATTTGTGTATTCCCATTCAAACCTTGTTAATGACGAACCTTCAAGACAAATGATGACCTGTTCCATTTGTTCTTGTTATGTAAGCATACTGATAGTACAATACCTTCATGATCAGTTGGTCCAATCGTTGGGGTCTCCTTCATTAAAAATTGGTAAATCCAATTTCTATGGTAGAACCTCACGTGGGAAAGTTCATCGTCTTTTTGTATTCCTGATTTCCTTTGCACACTCCCACTCTACCCTTTCCTTCGGCGGTAGATGTAGTGTGTCACTCTTTTGTTTGCTCCCAGCCTCGCCTTATGTTCTGGATGGCTACCATTCCCTACTTTATTTTCTACTTTCTTTTGAGTTCCTCTTTATGTAAGACGAGTTCCTTCTGTCATTCCATCATTTTTCGTTTTGAGTAACCAACCTTGTAAGCATTTTCGTCCTTTTGTCCTTTAATACCAAATTGATAAAAACTATGTTGTCATGATAGAGTTCTTGAGCTTTTTATTACAAACACTACACGAGAATTCTGGGGCTCCTCATCTCCAATTGTCACTTCCTTCGTGATAGACTCCTCTTCCCTTTCAAGAAGTTATATTTCCTCTCTTTGCAATCACACAACTCCTCTGACAAACTAACTACCCTGACAATCTGGTATTTACCTAGTTCTTCATAACTTTTATCTCCTCACATTAGTAAATTTTAAATGAGGTCTATCAGACATTTAAATGAAGAATGATCAAGATGCAAAAATAACTTACATGAAGAATCCTAATGACAGCAGGGTCTCGCAACTTTGAGGGAAGAATGGTTTTTAGAGCCTCACATGCCCTGCATTGCCAATTCGAGCACAAGTAAATTGATTCTATAATGAAAATTGTGAGAAACATTTATAATCAAGTTAGTTGTGAGCAGTATAACTACCTTGGACTTTCCGAAAGCCTGAAATAACAGAAAATGACATGTTTCAATAAATCAGCAGATGGGGAGTCTTGAGTGTCAACCATCATTTTCAATGCATCGCATATTTCAAAGAATCTTTCTGCAAAGCAACAGCAGTACCTCAGCCCTACATCGTGCATTAAAACTTTATGGACAATGAGTGCAGCAACCTGTTCCATATCGCAACATCACTTAGCATTAATGAGAAAATAATAATAGAAACTCGATATGCAATAGAAAGTACCAGTATAGTCCATATACGCTCTCCTTCATACCCTATACAAAGTTGAATAATCCTACCTTCTCCTTCATACCCCTTATAAGCTCCTCAATCCCTTAACAGATTACAATAAGTATTTTATCAGTTTCCCCTCTGCCTCTATTACTTATTATATTAGAATGATCATATCGATCTCTTCTTAGCCTCTTGCATTATTTGAGCCATATAATTAGGTCTTCATGCCGATAACAAAGAAACATAGATTTAGGCCTAACAAGGCGTTCAAAAATTTCATGGATACAAAATTTAACCATAATTACAAGACAAGAGGAAGGAGAATATTATAGATAATTTCATTAAAGATCATTTTCTGATGATTCCCTCTTATTATGGAATTCGTAGAAAGTTTAGTGTTCACCTATAGAGATAACTAAGGATATTTAGATGTTCTAATGGCAATAGAATAAAAAAGTACATGTGGCTTTTCGTCGAGAATTTTTTATGGGCTACCTCTAAGTTTTCATATGGCACTACCTCTAAGTTCTCATATGGCACTTTCTTTCTTTTTGGTAAGATGAGATGGTTCTTTAGTATGTAAGCGACTATACATTTAGACCACCAATATTTCATCATCATATATTACTTATAAACTAAACTACATTTATTAGAAGATATAAAATATGCAAGGAGACACTTGAGATGCAAGTAATTACATTAGTCATATATGTTGTCAAGTATTCACAGTTTTGGACAATTTTGACGTACTCACCGTTTTTGATAATTGGCTGCCATCATACATGCAACGTATGCAAAAAGGAAATACTTCAGTTTCAATAAGGAAACGAGCAACTTCTTTATCATCATCCTGCAATGAGGGAAATGACTTTTTTATAAGCGACAATTGATACGGTGGATTCAATAGATAAACACCAGAAGTATTCTAGTTCATATCTATGAATGAAGTTATCTTTTTTCTCCATAAGAAATTTATTCCATTTTCCCAAGACTTGAAAAAAGGAGAAAGGTACTCAAACATAGTCTGAAAGGAAACGCAGAAAGCAATCCATTAGAAGCAAAAAACTACCTTCAATAGGGAACCGATCACACCTAAGCTTGTAAGTCTTAAATACTCATGAGGCTTATCCTGCTTTGTGGTGTTGAGTAAAGGGTACATATATAAAGGAATTCTGGCTGAAATAGGTCAGACAATGAGAAGCGTTAGAATACCACTTTGAAGATGATAACATAAATCCTGTTAGATATATAATGAAATGAGATAAGTATCACAGTCATCGCGCATACTGTTAGACCTTGCATCAGTTATATTGCACATCTCTATTTCCATCAATTTCCCAAGGTTTCAAACAAAGATAAAGAGTTCATAAAAGACAATTTTGTGAAATAATATTTATGTTGCAAGTCCAAGGACATGCAATTTGAATGAAATATGAATGCAATGCAGATAGATTCTCAGAAGAACATTTTCATGAGCTTTCTTTTCAAACAACTACACTTCTAGTGTTCTTTTGTTAGGAAAAAACCTATTATGACTTTATTTGCAACGTCTACCAGACTTGAGTTGTAAAGAATAAACCTGCCACAAATAACATCCTTGTACGTGGATGAGAAGCAACGCACTGCAAGAGAAACCATTAAAGCATTTATTTTCAAAACAAAACTTATTTTTAGCGATAAAAAACAAGCTCAAAAATAGTGTAATGAGTAAGAGAAAGTGTAATACACTGCTCTTAGCAGCTGAAAGAAAAAAATTAAGCTTGATGAATAATTTTTTCCATTCATGCAACAACAAAGAGTTCTAGCGTTTCTATTACACTTTCTGACTTCCTAGCTTAGAGGTTTCTTTACAAACAAAATCTTAAAAAAATATAATGACAGATGCAAGTTTTCAATTTTCTCTACAAGATCTTCAACTCCAAGAAACTTCAAATTCTCAGGCTATTTACATGAGGTAATCAAAGGGTTATCTTCTATGAGCAAAATTACAATGAACAGAATAATAATAAAACATTGTTCATTACCTTAAGAAGGGCAAGAGCATTGCACACTCTATTTGAATGAGTTTCAGTTAGGTATGGAGTAGACAGAAATTTGTATACATCCACAATTTCCTAGAACAGTAACAAGTAGGAAAAATAATATTTCAATCAATGACAGTAGCCATAGGATTACTAAACCTAAGGCACGTTGAACAAACATCAAAGAGATGGAATACAAGTCAAGTTAATTTTAAAATAAAATAACCGAAGATAATCAGAAGGTTAAAGACTATTGATACCTTTAAAAGTAAAGAAATAGTGCCAAAAGATTGCCACAACAAAATAGCCATTTCCTCACTTGTTTCTCTTTTCTGGCAGGTGAAAAACGAGTGTATGATCAGATTATTGTAACAAGTCTTAAGAAAAGTATTTATCGGACATAAAACAAAGTAAAAGAAACCATATTTACAAACTGCATCCATGATTCTTCCAGTATTTTTATTTTGATAAAATTGTTCATAAAAATTTGGTCATGAAAAGGAAATATTAAGTTCTGTCCACTTAAAACATTTACTCATGTAAAGTTCACAGATATCATTGTCAAATTCCCAACAGTTATGCTTTAATGCACAATATAGATGCTAGTCTTCAGTCAAATTTGAAGATTCACATGGGATTGCGCAAGAAATTTATCTCTCAGGTGGTAATAGTTTACTGGGAGAAATAATGACATGACAATAAAGTTATATCTTCAGTATAACTTGAGTATTTTTGTATTGCTACCCAATTAGTAAGATCATGAGCTTGATTCTGCTAACAAGCATGACAGATTCTAGTGGTGAAATGGAATCACAACCACTCAACTATTTTCCTGGAATAGAAATCTATGGTTTTCAAATATGCATCGCAATATTGCATTATTTCTTGGAAAAATATATAATTTTCACTAGGAAAGATGCTTATTCTTCAACATTACTGACTAAGTATCCATATTTATTGGTCCTTTCTAGTTGTACAGTGACAGTTAGCTGATTTATTCTATTACCATCTTCAGAGAGTCTCCTATGCTCCAATTCTAAGTTTTTATCCACCAGTGAAAATTCCTTTTGGAAAGAATAAAAAAGACATTTGACTGAAGCATGTCTACCATCAACAACAAAACTCATATTGCTTAGAGACTCAAGATGAATCTTAGAATTATCTCAGATCATAAAGTTTTTTTGCTAAAGAAACTGTACAAAACGTGGCCATCCTCCAATCTGCATTGACATTAGTAAATTTCAAGGTAATCTGAATCACCATGTCAAAGAGGATAAAACGTATAATTTACAACAGGATCAGCCGTAAAATGACTGTGTGTAAGGTCGTGGAGATTAAAGCAAACCAAAACACAATTGAGCACTTCTTCTTCTTCTTCTTCTTTCTCTTTTCCTTCCTAATTGATGTTAGAATTCAGATAATTTTCTCATCGTACTTGATTTCCATCTCAAAGAGAAATTTACCACAATATTCTAATATTAGATATTATCGTCATGATTCCGGAATCGATTACATCGACGTAACCTATATCATACTATAAATCAATTACGAAGCATGCAGGAAAAAAAACAAGAATGGGAAACGCATATTAAGCCAAGTAAAATACGATAACAGTCAACAAAATCATACAACAAACAACAACAACAACAAGCGCATTCCGAATCCCGCGAAACATCGGAAATAGAAGAAATGTCGTCAAAAGTGACGTTGGCGTCAAAAGAGCTCAACGAAATATGCACCTTAGAAAGGAATTGTAGAGCAGTTTCTCGGAGTAGAACATCATTGAGATTGTGAATCAATGCCTCTACGGATAAACTTTCTGGCTCAACATCATTATAAAATGGACCACGTCCTGCTCCTCCTCGCGAGAAATACGACGCCATTGATTCATCGTACAACGACTCTGGAAGATTCTCCATTCCTATATAACCTCCTCCCTCTCTCTCGCACAGAATCTGCAAGAAGAAAGCGAATTGACTGGTAATTTGCCTGAATCCGTGATCGTTCGTCTCCCTCCGCGTTCACAGGCATTTATAGTGTGCGGAAGTAGGAGTGCCTTTTATAGTGTGCGGAACTAGCAACAAATCTCCGCATTTTTTTTTTATCAGTGTGTGTTTTATTTCAATTTAAATAGAAAAAAAATAATTATTTATTATATCAATCAATAATATAACGTTGAATTATTTTTTTTATGTGATCTTTAAATTCATTATTAATTACCTGATAAAAATCAATTATATTTTTTATTGATTTTTAATGTTTTATATTAAATATTGTAGAAAATTCTAGTTTGTATTTATTTTTTAAAATTTTAAAATAAAAATAATAGAAAAATTGAATTAAAACACATATTATTTTAATAATTTAAATTAAAATATTATTGATTAAAAAAATTGGAAAATTTTCAAATGACCCCAACTTAACCAAAATCTTTTGAGTCGAATTTGAAAATTAATTTAAAATTTTAATTCGATTTTAATTAATTAAAAAATCAACCTGTGTGCACTTGGGACAGATAGCAGAACAAAATGAGGACACGTTTTTTAGTGTTATTCTCGCTTCACAGAAATGCCTTTATAAAAGCCAGCTCGTCTTGCTTCCAGAGTCTTCGCCTACGCACTTTCTAAATCCACCGCCGCCGTCTCTAAGCTCTGCCCCTCCACTCCGCCATTCTCACTAAGATCGATGGCTGATTCCGCTTCTTCCCCTTTCAAGAAAATCCAAATTCAGAGAGATGACACTGTGAGTTTTGCTTCATACCTCCCATTTGATCTTTTGTAGTCTTTATGTTTATTTGATCCGAAAAGTTTGATGGGATATGGTCTTGGAGGGGATTTAAAACGCTGAAGTTGAGTTTCAAGGTTTATTAAATGCAAACAGTTTAACTGATGCTTGAGCATGCCCTTTGGAGTATTTCCCTGGAATGACTATAGATTATCGATTTGAACGTGATAGATACTTCTCTCATACGAACTTCGATCGGAGGCCGCAGAATAGAAATGCATTAAGTGATCTTAGTCCATTTTTAGTATCATTCATTTTAAAGTTCTTTATTTTCTTGTTTGGATTCATTTATTGTCGTCACTCATGATGTAGAAATCACTTCCCATGCTTCCATGTTTTACTCCCCAACTTTATAAGTTGTTGCTTATGTTTGACTGTGATTCATCTTGATTCCTGATGCATCTATGCCATGTATCTGTGATCATTTTTATGCTCTAAAGGTTCTAATATTTGAAACTTGTAATACCTTGCCTTCACATTTGTGCAGGTTTTCAATGCATATGTTGTCGGTAAAGAAGATGCCCCTGGAATTGTTGTGGTTCAAGAATGGTGGGGAGTGGATTTTGAGATCAAGAACCATGCTGTGAAGATATCTGAATTGGGATCAGGATTCAAAGCCCTTATTCCTGAGTATGAAATCTTGGGTTTTTTTTTCCCAACTCCTTTGAGCACCCACTTTATCTTGTTTTGTATTGATTTTTTCCCTTTTTGTACAGTTTATATAGAGGGAAAGTTGGTTTGGATGTTGCAGAAGCACAGCACTTGATGGATAGTTTGGACTGGGAAGGTGCTGTAAAGGATATTGAAGCGTCAGTTAATTGGCTCAAGGCCAATGGTTCGAAGAAGGTCAATTGTACCATGCTCTTTTGGCTTTGAGTTATTAATTTCTGTATCTTACCTTAAAAAAAGATGTTTAAAGTTCAAACTTAAAAGTCTTTTTTCTTTAAAGTTGTAATGAATGGCAATCGAAATGATAACCTCAAGCTTATTAATTGGCTTTGGTTTATATAGGTTGGTGTTACTGGTTATTGCATGGGAGGTGCACTTTCTATTGCAAGCTCAGTTTTGGTGACCGAGGTTGATGCTGTGGTTGCATTCTATGGAGTTCCTTCGTCAGAGCTTGCTGATCCTGCCCATGCTAAGGCTCCTGTTCAAGCCCACTTTGGGGAGCTTGACAGCTTTGTTGGATTTTCAGATGTGACGGTATTTCATTCTTTCAAGCCTCTTTACTGTAAGATTTTATCTTTCGAAGATCTTTTCCAACGTTTCGAAAAAAAACTAAAAAAATTGAAAATAATTCCAGCCGCCAAATACTCATTGCGTATTGTGAATCTGTTTATTCGGCATTTTTGCAATCTTCGACGTATCTTTTAGTAATTTTAATAGCTATGCATCTGATCCGAACTCTACCTAAGTTCCCCAATATTGAATATTAATTATGTTAGAAACAAGAGTGCATCAGTTTTTGTCTAAAATCCGAATGCACAGATTCGAATAGGAGTCCAATGTCGAGAAATCTCCAACCAAAGTACATATTAACTTCAGACTCTGTACAATCTAGCCATAAATTTCTCAAATTCAAAAGCTAACGTCGTGTGCTTTCAGGCTGCTAAGAAATTGGAGGAAAAGCTGAAAGAATCAGGAGTTCCATCTGAGGTCCATATTTATCCTGGCAATGCACACGCATTCATGAACACATCAAAAGATGGGGTGGAGAGGAGGAAAGGTATGGGATTGGAGGACCATGACGAGGCTGCAGTAAAGCTCGCATGGTCTCGTTTCGAGACATGGATGACTCGCTACCTTGCGTGTTAATATCGCAAGGTAATTCTCTCCATCGTTTTGTTTGACTTGTTTTCTAGTATTGATCGATAAATGGGTGACAAATGTTCCTTCTGGATACATTTTTTGTCTCTTTATTTGGAGTTGTTATGTGATGAGGTTTCTTCTAATAAAATGGTTTCTAGGGACCTTTGCTTTGGTAAGCAAATTTGAATGTATTAACTTCAAAAATTATCTCAGGTTCTGCGATCTTCTTCTTCATTTTAATCGCCGATTTCTTCGAACTGATTTAAAGCGTCTCTCTCTCTCTCTGTGTGTGTTTATAAAAGAAGATTCGTTAGACTCGACTGCCGTCTCCGGTCTCAACTCGATTCCGGAGCATCACTCTATCAAGAACTTTGAGATTTTTTATTTCGACGAAGTCAACGCTTCCATCATCTCCTTCGCCCGCCATGAATTTCCCTTCACTGTTCTCCGACGATAAACGTATAATGGCGACCGAGATGAAATTCTTCCCTGATGAAAAAGACCTTTGTTCTTTCATTGACGCCGACGATGATAATTGTTCTGATATCCGGCGCGTGTTGGAGGTCAACCTTAACGTTGGTGACTCTTCATTCCATATTTTTAGATTCTCTTTTAGGCTAGGGTTTGTTAGTTTTCTAAATATGTTTGGAAATTGTTTCCTTTCTTCGTGGACTGGTTTGCATCTTCATATGACTAATACCAGCAGCGATCAGTCCATCGTGGACGACCTGGTATCTGCTGCTGCTGCTAAAGATGAGAAATCTGAGGTAAAAATGACGAATTTTTCAGGGTGGATCTTCTAGCATTTTATATTGATCAGCATGGATTTATTTGTTCATTTTCAGGATGTAGTTCGGCAAGCTGAGGTAGAGAGGCTGAACAAGGAGAATAAATATTTAAGAGATTTGGTGAGTCAAGCAAGACAAGAAATTGCGGAGTTGAGGATAAATTTTTGAAATTTAGTGCAGGGTAAAAAAAACTCTGGAAATTGATAAACGCAGTGGAAATGGCGGAGCACTGGTCCCAATGCAATTCATGGATCTTGCTCCGGCAACAAACACCGATGATTCTACTCACCAGTCGCCACCATGAAACGCAGATGTCTTGTTCGATATGAACATTTTGATTTTTCTTTTTATTGAGTTTGTTAGAGATGAGATGCCTCCAATCAACATCTTCCTAGAATAAGAGTTGTTTGGTCAAGCTCGTGCGGGTTCACCTTAGTGGTCAAGGGATGACAAATCTAATAACAAGTGTCTGGGTTCGAATCTTGCGCTGTCCTAGTGTAAGAGTTGTTATCCCCAATGTTGGAGTAACTCTTTGGGGCATCAGGAAGGTCTCTCATCTCTGGGCTGCTGAGTCACCGTAACTTACCCTCTCACAATATGTCGGGCTGGAGTGTGGAGGCCCTCGGGACGGGAGATTCCACCTTTTTGGTAACAAGAGTTGTTTAGTCAATTGTCAGTTGCCATAAAATTGCATCATGGATTTCAACTCTTGCTTAGTTGTTTGTGAATATTTGAAAATTTTATTTGCTTTGGTTCTCCCTTTCAGTTTTTTCCTTTTGGAACCGAACCGAATTCATTTTCGGTTTGCACCAGACCAATTCTCAATCTGATTCGAAATTCCTAGTCCCACTTTTCTCTTTGGGCTTGAAACTATTTTGGGCCCTTTGGGCAACAGATGTGGTCCAAGGGTCGGAATCAACTTTCGGCGGTAAATTTGTTCGGTGGATGGACTTAAAAGACTGAAAAATATGCAATATAATTCAGAAGTCGAAAATCCAAAAAATACACCAATAAGAGCAAGACATCTGGCAGAATGATCGCTTCTGTTCCCTAGAGTTTCTTACATCCGTCAGATATAAAAATCTGAACTTCCATCAACGGTGGGAGTGGAAGAGTAGATAGCGTCGAAACAGACAATTCTCTCTCTCATCGTCATTCTTCCTCACACGTAGCCTCGTTTATTTCATCCAACCACTGGCTCTTCCTCTCGAAAATCAGAAATTGTAAGCTTTTGCTTTTGTTTATTTTAGATTCCTTCTATTTTGAATTTCGATGAACTTTGACATTGTTTCTGCCCACACATGCTGTTCCCTTTTGTAAATGAAACTTCGTAATCTCCGTTTGTATGCGAAAAATATACGTAGGGGGATAGGAAATAAGAGCGAGGACGTGGTTGATTATGTAAAATTGAAATCTTCTTAGACGATGTTAGGGTTTTCCAGTCGAAATTAATAAACGCAAGAGAAATTAAGCGACATTTTGTATGAATCTTGTTTGAGTTGTTGATTTAATAAGAGGATAGCTGGTTTATTTTTGCTTTAATTTGAATCGCTCACTCACTGCTAGAAACTTCACGGATTATAGTTTCCTTGACCATTTTGTGGAACTTCTCTTGCTGTCAATTAAAATAGTTTTGATTATCTGTTGTGCAATAGTGAAAATGGGTGGACAAGCTCTAGCCAGTTTGGTGGCCTTGCTTTTGTTGCTAATGATGTCGCTGGAGGTGCATGGAATCCATATTAAAGGCTTGACAAGAATTGGATTGAAAAAGAAGAAATTGGGCTTAACTGAAAAGCTTGCAGCGTCTAAGGAGCAGCAAGCATTGAGAAATCTTTCGTGGTACCATTGGAGAATCAACTGATACTGATATTGTAGCTCTTAAGAACTACATGGATGCTCAGTACTTTGGTGAAATTGGTGTTGGTACACCTTCCCAGAAGTTCACTGTTGTATTCGACACTGGAAGTTCTAATCTCTGGGTGCCCTCCTCAAAATGTTTTTTTTCCGTGAGTATTTTAGATTTTGTTGTCTCTCTTGTTCTTTTATTTTGTGAAATTGATACATCTTTGAATCTAGGTTGCTTGCTTCTTCCACTCCAAGTATAAGTCCAGCCAATCAAGTTCTTACAAAAAGAATGGTATGCCATTTTTTTCTATTTTTTATGATTTGGTATATCACAATGGTGATATAGTGTTGTCTTTGATAGTCGTACAGTGAGAGTTGAAAGTGATTGGAAAAAGGATTAAACCTTATGAAACAAAAATCTGTGCTGATAATGTTATGCTCTTCTTTTCATGTTAGGAAAATCTGCAGAGATTCATTATGGAACTGGATCCATATCAGGTTTCTTTAGCCAGGATCATGTTAAAGTAGGCGATCTGCGTGTCAAGGATCAGGTCATTATTGGGAACATACATTTCTTTCTGTTATCTATAGTTGAGACTAATATTGAGAATCTGCCATTATTGTTTTTACCTGTTATCAGAATTTTATTGAAGCTACCAAAGAGCCAGGCATAACCTTTTTGGCAGCTAAGTTTGATGGTATCCTCGGTCTTGGATTTCAAGAGATCTCTGTAGGCAATGCTGTTCCTGTCTGGTACAACATGGTTAGTCAAGGTCTTGTGGGTGAACCCGTTTTCTCATTTTGGTTAAATCGTAATACTGAAGGGGAAGAAGGAGGTGAGATAGTATTTGGAGGAGTTGATTCTAATCATTTTAAGGGTGAGCATACTTTTGTTCCTGTGACCCAGAAGGGTTATTGGCAGGTAGAATACACTCTTAATATTTTATATGTTATGGGTTTCCTATTTATCATCCCTTTCTATGGTAGATTCATTAATTATATATTATTTTCAGTTTGACATGGGTGATGTGCTAATTGGTGGTGCAAAAACTGGTATATACACATTTTTTTTCTCAATCTAAAAAGACAATTTGATCAGCTGATTGTAGCCACCCTTATTGTCGATCTCTGGCTGATGCTAAACAAATTGGTGTTCAGGATATTGTGCTAATGGTTGTTCAGCAATTGCTGACTCTGGAACGTCTTTGTTAGCTGGTCCAACGGTTTGCAAACTTCTCTTACACCATTTACCTTGACCTTGGATATAATCTTTTTAATCATTTTAGCCCAGTCGATGTTTTATGTTGTATATGGACTTCTAATTTATTTTCTATCAGTGCTATCAATTTTAGCTGTCATTTTTATTTATTATTATTTACCTCACTTTGATATGTACAGTACCTTTTTTTGTTTGTTCACAAGTGACTTCCCAAAATGGGGATATTGGTTTCTCATTTGAGTTGTTGACAATTTCTAGATAGGAATGTCCCCTTTATGATTGGTGATGTATAATTGATGCAATATCCGTCATTGTAAAGCAAGATTTATATCAAATTTGCACTGACTAAATCCGGGCTGGTGCAGTATGTTCTTAAAATCGGCGAGGGAGGTGCAGCTCAATGCATAAGCGGATTCATTGCCTTGGACGTGGCTCCACCGCGAGGACCTCTCTGGTTTGATTATGCTCGTTTGAAATATTTATGAAATTGTGGTTCGTTTTCATTCCCTAATAATGACTCGTAATTTGCAGGATTTTGGGAGACATTTTCATGGGTCGTTATCACACGGTATTCGACTATGGGAATATGAGGGTCGGATTCGCGGAAGCTGCCTAAGCTTGACTTCCTTATCTCCGGATTCATCCATATCTATCGTTTTTCTGTCTACTCGACGCATAAAACTCGGTGAAACAATTGTGTTTTCAATATCCTTTTTGTGTAAATTTACTCTCTGCTTGGCATCTTTGTTCTAGTTTCTAATACTCGTGAATCTTCTTCCACTGCTAGCTTTTTAGCTCAACGAATTCGGCCAATCATGTGGCGCCATGTTCCACCAACCAGACCAAGATTTTGAAATGAAAGAAGTCAACGTGGGAAATAAATAGCAGCCAACCAGAGGACGAAACGTAAGATGATGATCTCTGACGATAACGATTTAACCAAAGTATAGTCATAGTAGCTGGAAAAACAGGCCAACTCCTCCCACCTTTTACCCAGCAATAGCAACAACTAGAACGAGTTTCGTATTGGGTTTCCAGGAGCCACGTGGAGGCCCACGTATCGACTGGGATTTGCAGTGACACGTGAGCAGAAGAAAATATCTTATCGATGACGTGGATGGTTAATCAGCATTAGCAAGTCTGCAAGGAAGGATTAGTGAAGCATTTAATTGGTCCAACTAACCCAACCAATTGGAAGGTATAACAGTAGAGAATATTCTTCACTTCCACTACACCCAACCCTATCTTCTTCCTTACTTAACACACTTTAATTAACCTCTAATCTTCGCTTAGAATCCTAATCATGATTTGGTAATTCAATACGTTACGATTTTAAGCATATGTATGGTCGGTCAACATGTCACGCTTCTGGAAAATCTAGTCTTCTCGTCGTTGACCTATGGTTTGTAGTGAAATAGCTGATTTCTATTTTAACCAAAGGTTTGACTTTTACAAAACAGAGAATCTAGTTATTGGTCATCCAATCCAACTCCATCCCCCCACCTTGTCCACATTTAGTACACGTGTCTACATGTCGTTTGGACCAGGCATGGAGCGCAATTCAAATGCCTACCCCAACTAATGTTCTGACACGTGGAGGCTTGCCCTCATCTGTCTATGTTGTTAGTGGAGTCCTATATAAGATGAAAATCCGTTTTTGGTTTGACGCATCGGAGGAAATGGAATGGACTAGAGGCAAAGTCATCGGCCAGGGCTCGTCGGCCACCGTGTCTCTTGCCACCTCTCGCCGGACCGGTGAAGTTTTTGCGGTGAAAACGGTGGAGCTGGGTGTTTCTCAATTCTTGCAAAAGGAGCAGGAGATTCTATCCTCTTTGAGCCATTCGAGTGTGGTTGGGTACAGAGGGTGGGATGTGACAAGGGAGAACGGGAAGCTTTTCTACAATCTGTTCATGGAGTTGGCGTCGGAGGGAACGCTCGCCGACGAGATTCGCCGGCGAGGGGGTTTGGTAAAGGAGTCTATGATCGGGGTTTTCACCTGGCAAATACTGCAAGGTCTGGAGTATTTGCACTCACGAGGTTTGGTGCATTGCGACATCAAGAGTCGAAATATCTTGATTTGCGAAGATGGGGCAAAAATTGCAGATTTTGGCTCCTCAAAGCCAGCGGAGGAGGCGACGGTGCGAGGCGGAACACCTATGTTCATGGCGCCGGAGGTGGTCCGGGGAGAGGAGCAGGGCCCGGAAAGTGATATCTGGGGTCTCGGATGTTCCATAATAGAAATGGCCACCGGAGATTCGCCGTGGCCTTGTATTAAAGATAACCCATTATCAGTTCTTTTCAGAGTTGGATATTCCGGTGATTCGCTGGCGATTCCGAGCATTTTATCCGACCAGGGGAAAGATTTTTTGGAGAAGTGCTTGAGGAAGAATCCCAAGGAAAGGTGGACAGCCGGGCAACTTCTCAGACATTCTTTCCTTAAAGAATTCAGCTCCGGCGACATTCGATTTCTGAAATCCCATTCATTCTCTCCGACGAGCACTTTAGAACAGAGCATCTGGAGGTCATCGGAAGAGATCGAGAATCACGGCGATGTTGCCGGCGACAGGATCAGACGATTGTCGTTGTTTTCAGTTGAGCCCGAATGGAAGGGAGACGAGGATTGGATCAGAGTCAGGGGAGAAGACGACCCAATAAACAGTAGATTTTTAGAAAATCACGCAGTAATTAGTGAACAGAGTTCATCATTTTCTACAAATTCAAGCTTTTAATGGTCCAAAATCTCCACTTTCTCTCTCTAGACTTCTGGGTATTTCGAAACTCAGCGGAATAACGAAGGCCGGGCATCTGGGTAGAGCCAATTTCGAAAATTAAGAGATTCCAGATGAATGAACGCGTGCTCCATCATCATCATCATCATCATCAATGGGGACGCTCTTTTGCGCCGCAAAGATAAGACGACGGCGCTTGCCTTCACACAGAGCTCAAATTTCAAATCAGAGCTGACGCCGAAGGCAAATTCAAAGCCATTCATTGCAGAAAAAGATGGGCTGAGTCACGACGGAGCGGGGTGGAAAGACATAAAGAAGAAGCTGAGGAGGCAACACTGTTTGTTTGGTTTGGTAGTTCAAAAGTCTGGCAAGGGGGAGATGGCTAGCCGTACATTTATTGTATCCTAAAGTCAAAATTTGTTGTCAGCCTAACCGTTTGTGAAGGGATTAATCACGGTAACTCAGCAGTCTAGAAATAAAAGTTCTTTACTTGATATCCCAATGAACTATCTTAACATTGGGGGTAATAACTTTTACACTAGGACAACGCAGATGTCAAATCTAAACTCTTATATCCAATCTAGCCGGGCATTTATTTAGCCTAAGCTTTGCTGCCCCAAGCTCCTTATAGTATAATTATAATAAAATACAGTGTAATACATGGTAGTTATCATAACCTACTCTTTGGTTTAGGGTTTTTTTTGTGATAAAGTAAGATTTCACATGGATATGCTCGATATGGTCCGGTTCAGATTGATTTTAATAAAATTAATATATTTTGGTTTAATAATTTTAAGAAAGAACCAAACATTATTAGGAACAAGCTAAAATTGGATTAGAATTTGGTATTTGTCCATTTCGGTACTGATTTTCTTAATAACAAAAAATAAATTAAAATAAGCTATTTTTGGCTAAAGCTACCGTTCCGGGCTCAGCCAGCGCTGGGCCGGGACCTAACGAGCCGGCTGGTGAACCGCGTGGAGAGGCCCGCCATGACGTGCAGCCCACTCTTGCATTTTTGGCCAGGCTAGGGAACGTCGAAGATATTCTCTTTTTTTGCCTTGTAAACGTTCTATTTGTTCAATAAAGCTGGCTTTTTTAAATGTTCCAACTTTCGCGAAATCGTCTTTCTAGCCCGGAGACGAGATCGAAAGGGAGTCCAGATGGAAGCTATGAACTGCCATGGACGATGATGAAGAAGATCAAGACGTGAAAACCCAAGAAAAAAAGAGAATGCTATTGGGTCTGTACCTTCGCATGTAAAATAAACTCAACACCTCCATTGGAAGCTGGACGAAGGCCCTCACATGGCTTTAGACTGGGCGGGCTAGGCAACGGGTATTAAACACGAGTATCAAGTATTTTTATAATATCCGGTACCCGGACTCCCTACCCGTTTACCCGAACCCAAAACCATATTTTTACCAGTTACTCTACTCGTACCTGACCCGGACCTTATGATTTTGGGCCAGACCTTAAGGTCCGGTTCGGGTTGCCCAGCCCTATCAATTATACATTGGTTAACTTGAACAATTCATTCGGTAAATAGTTGGATGCAAGATTGTAAATTTAATAGATTATTTTGTAAATATTCCTTTTTAGAGATTTTTTTTTGTTTTCTTTTAAATTTTTTTAAAAATATTTTTCTAATGAAAAAACCCAAAAAAGACCAACTCGAACCAATTTTTTGGGTCGAGTTACAGTTACTACCGATTGGTTTTGGATCATGATTCTCGAACTGAAAATTGATCATTAAATTTGTAAAATTTTTAAATTGCCTTACTGAGACTACCTTCATCCTATGATTATCATTGAAATTATACTAATTTATGGAAGAGAAAAATTCAGCCTTTATAAACAAAGTATGATTAGGGTTTGGTTTAGCACGCCAAAAGTAGGCATGAATAAATTAATAACAAATAGATTATTATACAAACCTTCGGATTGTCAGTGAATCATGCGTCATTCCACTACGCTTTAGATAACGTTAATTAAGATATCGTAAAATTGGTTGAAATGAATGGGCATTTTCAGCCATTGCAGAAGACATGTTTAGGGTTTGGAGCTGCCATTTTCAGCCATTGCAGAAGCCATGTTTAGGGTTTGGAGGTGCCATTTTCAGACTTGATAACGATGGAATTTGCAGGTGGGAAAAGGGAGTTGGAGTTGACGACAGTGACAGCCATTAGAAGGAGAGAAACCAGAACTGAGACGACAGAAAGAACAAGAGCCAGCAAATGAGCGACGCCATCTTTCACTTCCTCGGCATAATCAGTAGACGCCATAGCCAGCATGGTTAGAGGAAATGAATAAGCCCACCAAGCCACGTTGAACTTTCTCATCGATTTTCTGAATAGAGCTGGCCTACAAACCTGTTTTCACATTGAAAACGACGCGTTATTTCTGGGATTTTTTAGAACACTTTTCGTCTCTTTCGGCTTTTCGATCCTTGCTGTGGTGGGTCAATTTTTGACCGTACAAGGAGAAGTTTGAAACGCCGTGTTCAAACTAGGAGACAACAGCAATAACTTTGCCCAAATATTAAAACATATAATTAAATACCATTTATTGAGAGAGAAAGTACCAGAGAAACGAAGAGGAAACCGGAGAGGAAGAACAACATTTTGGATGAAATGTCAAACTTCCCAGAAATGGAGTCCCAAGCTAAGCTGGCCATGCTCGGAGCTGCAAAGAAGAGGAAAAACACAGGAGTCAACATTGCCGGAAGACTGTTTCCGCCGGACAATCGCTGATAAAGCGTCACAAAAAGCACCAAATAATGCACCATCCCCAGCGAAAATAGGCACACTGCACTCTCTCTCCACCCCATTTGCGCCGCCGCCCGAGCTCCGACCAAGTTTCCGATCACCGACAACTGACTCGTCGGATTGGCCACTGTCGACAGGAACTTCTTCCCTTTTGTAAACCACTGTCCGTAAATTTTAACGTCAAGAACCACCACTGGTATCACGAAAACCCAGTAGAGAAGCTCATAATACACAGTTTTTGGAGCCACGAAAGGGGAGGATTGAAGCAGTAAAAGCCATGAAATCCATGGAGCGAAAAGATAGTTCACTCCAACGTGATGCAAGAACTCTGCTTTGACCATTCGAAAGTGAAAAAAGGATTTCAAAAGATAGAGAAACGAGAGTGAGAGTGTTGTAAACAAGGCTAGTGACCATAAGAAAGTGAAAGCAGTAGCCGGCAGTAGCCTGAGAATTCGTCTATAAGCATGAGCATTTTCAATTGGCTCTTCCAAAATTTTCCACAACAAAGCTTGGCTGCATAACGAAAGACTAATCCTAAAATAACCAGCGTGAAATCTAGCTAATATCCTTAAAAATCGCTGCTTTATAGCGATCGAAGAGTTGCACCGCGACTCTTTTTCTCCATCCTTAGCCGTTTCAATCTGTATCTCGATATGGGGATGAGATTGTTTCTCTTCCATTTTGAAAGCTCAAATCTCAGCTTTCGGTTTGATCCTTGAACGTTCACTGAAGGTTTATATAGAAATGTTCTTGGAGTAAAGGCCATTTGCACATAATAAAGAAAAGAAATAGTGAAAGAATGTCTTATCTAGTGATTCACACGAGCTCGAAACTAATTGATTTTGAACGTGCAACCTAGAAGGACAACTCTTATCTTGATTTAGTATTTGAAAATTCTCAAGTGGCGGCCTTAATTCAAGCCCACGCAATAATCTAGAGGAACCGAGGTATAAAGAGAGGGCTGAGACGCCATCACTGGCTAGCCGTCATGGACTTTCTTTTCGTTGCTTTGAAGGGTGACTTGTATTCCATACTTTACAGCTAGATTGAAGCTTAGTGCGATTCACTGGTTCAGCATAGGTTGGAAAAGTTTATGAAGATTTGAAAATTTCCTCCATTTTTAAATCTTACCAGACCAATTAGACGAAGCTCAAGTTGATAGGGTGGTATATCTGGGTAGGTCTGCGTGTCCCTGTTCATTTTAATCCACATAATTTTGAGTTGTGAATAGATCATGCTTTCAAATCTGAGATGGTGAAGAACACGTCTGACAACGATCACACTTGGTTGAAAATCAGCAAGACTGGAACTTGGTTATTATTATCATTATTTTTTTATTGGATCTTTCGTGGACCAGAGAGGGATGGACTGGGGAAGATATTACGTGCCCACTTACGACTCTCCACTACGAGAATTATCAGTATTTCAAGGAAAGATTCTTTCATCACTAGAGCCGAGACACTTGCATTGTGTTCTTCCTGGGCAGTGTTCTTTTAGTAGTCGCTAGGGCTTATCGAAAGCAACTAAATTCTGGGTTAGGTCTTAAGAAGAATTGGAGTGTTGGCTTTCGCTTTTGTAACCTAATGTCTCCTCCTTCAGATAATGTGTAAATAAATGAAAAAAAGGGTGCAAATTGGGTGGTGAGTGCGGATTCAACTTGTGCTCAGTCATTTGGCCTTCTGGATTTGCTATTTTTGACGAGGCTAATCTTAAGCAGGTGGGTAACGAATATGACTAAATTCTGCTGCGTCTTACTGTTGGGTGCGAATGTGTCGTTAAAAACCGCAAGTACACAGTCAAGTAATATAAAAGATTAT
>QAOC01002876.1:72097-236980 GCA_003255005.1 Begonia fuchsioides
CTCTCTCTCTCTCTCTCTCTCTCTCTCTCTCTCTCACGCACTGCAAGACCTAGCTTCATCTTGCCCAGAAATGACTTTCCGGCTACCCAAATGCCTTAAACCACGAGAGCTAGCCCTGTCCATCTAAAACCTTTCCAAACCTAAAATTTTCAGTTTTTACAACCTTTGGAGGACTATCTCTATATCTCAGTTTCTCCTCCTCCATTTTCTCGTTTGCTTGTCGCAGATAGAAAGTAAGTGTATTCTCCGAGATCTTCGTGGGCGTTACGCTTTATTTTAACTTTTTCTTTATCATATTCGTCAGCCAGTGTCTCTCCTCATTCCTCTTCTCTGATCACGAATACCGATCCAGAGAGAGAGGATTTGGCTTAAAAAAGCTAATTCGAACAATCTCAGAATCTAAAGGGTCCAACTTTTGGAAACCCCAAGACGTTTAAATCGAGAATCAAGAGCAAAACTAGAAATTTTTCTTACATAGTAATAAGCGGAATCGGGTGGTAAATGCCAGCTGGGTTCAACATCCCGCCGAGGAATACGCCGCCCATGATTGGAAGGAATGGTAAAGGAGGTGGATTTGGATCGTCTTCGTGCCTTAACCTTGGCCAGGTTTCTCTCTCTCCATCTTCGTTTCGAGCTCTCAATTTTCCTATTTCTTTTTAAGAGAAAACTGAATCATTTCGAATTGATTTCTATATTGTTAAATGAGTTTTACGCATTTCCCCATCTTTTCCCCACTTTACTTGGAAACCTTAGAAACGTTCCTTCTCCTAGGTTAAAAAAAGAACCTTTTCGCATTCAAAAGTAAGGAGAGTCAAATTCAGAAACCCTAGCGAAAAATGCATGGTCAATTTATGTTTCTAGGTTTCAAAAAGGAGGTCTGGAAAGACGTGAGAATATCTTGCCTGCAAGACTGTAAATTGACAACCAAGAAAATGTTGCAGCTTAACACGATGGAGGGACAGTTGGACCCGCTAGACATTACTAATAACTACACTTCAAATAGTAATCTTATTCGACTTCGAGATGACGATTTCGACAGCGCCACCAAATCAGGCAGCGACAACCACGAGGTTTTCTCCGGCGATGAGCAAGAGCCACCACCCAAAAAGAAGCGATACCATCGCCACACCCAGCTTCAGATCCAACGATTGGAAGCGTAAGAATCATCTGTATTTTTGTTCCTTTTTTTATAAATATTGATGATTCTGGTTCTGGAAGTCCAATTGTTTTTCGGTTCTGATGACTTGAAAATTGGTTTTGGTAGTTTCTTCAGGGAGTGCCCTCATCCAGATGACAAGCAGAGAAAAGAATTGAGCAGAGAATTAAATCTGGAGCCATTGCAGATCAAATTCTGGTTTCAAAACAAACGCACTCAAATGAAGGCACATACATCATTTCTGCATATTTTCCCTCCAAGTTCTTTTAGACCATTCGTTTTCAAACATTTTAAGTAATTATTTTCTGAAAAAAATGAAGATTTTTATCTAGTACGAATTAAATTTTCTCTTTTAAGATGCTGGTTTCATTCGAGGTTCTTCATTCTTCCCGCAGACCCAATACGAGCGCCATGGCAACACACTTCTCCGGACCGAAAACGACAAGCTTCGAGCTGATAACATGCGCTATCGAGAAGCTCTGAGCAATGCTTCATGTCCTCAATGTGGAGGCCCAACCGCCATTGGAGAGATGTCCTTCGACGAACATCATCTCAGACTCGAGAATTCTAGATTAAGAGATGAGGTAAACGAACCTGAAAAACCCACAAACTCTTATCTCTCATAACTATTGTCCTCAATTCTAAGAGTTTAATTCACTTCCATTTCATCAGATCTCCCGAATGTCAGCAATAGCTACTAAGTATGTTGGCAAACCGGTGATGAACTTCCCACTTTCATCTCCCCGTGTTCAGTCACATCATCTTGAACAAAATATCGGAAACTTTGAAGGGCAGCCATTGATCAGCAGCGAGATGTATTTGTACGGAGACATGATTCGGTCATCCGGGGCTCCAACGGAGGAAGAGAAATCCATTATAATAGATCTTGCCATAGGGGCTATGGAGGAATTGATCAGAATAGCTCAGGTGGGAGAGCCACTGTGGATTTCTGGACTTGATGATTCATCAGATCTGTTAAATGAAGAAGAATACTTGAGAACATTCAGCAGAGTTATTGGACCAAAACCTTCTGGATTCAAAACTGAAGCCTCTAGAGAAACGGCTCTTGTTATGATAAACCATCTCAGCCTCGTTGAGATACTTATGGACGTGGTAATCAAGCTCACAAATTGATTCTGCAATCTATGTTTAAGAATAGATAGTTATTTGTAATTTCGTTGTTTCATTGACTCAGAATCAATGGTCAACTGTGTTTACTGGGATCGTTTCGAGAGCAGCAACGCTTGAGGTTTTGGCAACTGGAGTTGCCGGGAACTACGACGGAGCACTCCAAGTGGTACGCAAGAAATTCTTTCTATGTTATATTCTTTTTACTTGAATCTTTGACCTTTATTTTTCAGATGACATCAGAATATCATCTTCCATCACCACTCGTTCCAACTCGTGAGAATTACTACGCAAGGTATTGTAAACAGCATGGAGAAGGGATTTGGGTAGTGGTGGATGTCTCTCTCGACCATTTACGGCCGACCTCTCTAAAGCGATGCAGAATAAGGCCTTCTGGTCGTTTAATTCAAGAAATGCCAAATGGGTATTCTAAGGTACTTCCATCCTCACATTAATGTACTCATAAGTTGATGACTGTTGAATCATCGATTTTCGAGTCCTTCGAGGTTTACTTGTTTGAAAATTTCAATTTGTGTGATCGTAGGTTACTTGGGTTGAACACGTTGAGGTTGATGACAGAGGCGTCCACAGTCTATACAAACATGTTAATCCTAGTCATGCATTTGGAGCAAAGCGTTGGCTTGCAACCCTAAATCGACAGTGCGAAAGACTTTCTACTGCATCTACAAGGGGCATCCAGAACGGTGATTTTGGATGTAATTCATCTGGCCTTGATCTTACAAATAATAAAAAACTTTAGATTCTGAACATGTTTTTCAAGTTTGAAACTTTGTTTCTTGGTTAGTAGCGTTCACGAATCAAGAAGGGAGGAAGAGCATGCTAAGGCTAGCTGAGAGAATGGTGATAAGCTTCTGCTCCGGAGTGAGCGCCTCCACTGCTCACACGTGGACAACGTTGTCGGGCACGGGGCCGGATGATGTTAGGGTTATGTCTCGAAAGAGTGTCGATGATCCCGGTAGACCTCCGGGCATCGTGCTCAGTGCAGCTACTTCTTTCTGGCTTCCAATTCCTCCAAAAAGGGTCTTCGATTTTCTTAGCGACAAGAACTCGAGAACCGAGGTATGATTCAATTTCATACATAATTACAAGATTGTAAGCTCCTGTCACTTATGGTAGAATTAAAATAGCTTATTGTAATAATTATCATACCCAAGTTTGTGTCTTTGATCATGTTCATCGTGTGCACGACAGTGGGACATTCTTTCAAACGGTGGAGTTCTTGAAGAGGTGGCAAATATCGCCACCGGAGGAGATACCGGCAATAGTGTATCGTTGCTTCGAGTAAAACACCAGAGCCCAAATTCAAGCCAGAGCAACATGCTGATATTACAAGAAAGTTTAACGGACCCGACAGCCTCTTTCGTGATTTATGCTCCGGTTGATGTAGTTGCCATGAACGGAGCTCTGAACGGCGGGGATCCAGATTATGTGGCCCTGCTTCCTTCAGGATTTGCTGTTCTTCCTGACGGAACTGGATCGGACGGTGGAAATTTGAATGGAGGTGGGGCCGGAGGGACCCTCTTGAGCGTTGCCTTCCAGATTTTGGTTGATTCTGTCCCGACGGCGAAACTCTCTCTTGAGTCAGTTGCCACCGTCAACAATCTCATCGCTTGCACGGTCGAGAGGATCAAAGCTTCTTTGTCGACCGGCTGTGCTTGAATAACCCAAAACCTATGTTCTTCAAGGTGTAAGTTGAGATTTCATAACGCTAATTACTCATAAATTTCTTTAAACTTATACAGTTTTTGACAATTCTCTCTCTTTCTGCAGAAGAACGAAGGAGAAGATGGTTCGTAGAATTTTCTTTTTTTGCTGTTTTGGTTTCACAGAAGATGAAGAGAAGTCAAGAGCGCACCTGAAAGATCTTAGAAGTTTCAGTAATGGCGGATTATGGGTTCGGGAATTGACTTCGTCTGACAGATGAGTAAGAGAGAGAGAGGGAGAGAGAGATGCAAAAGGGGCACCTCATCTTCCTCATCTTCGCCTCTTTAACAGAGACGCTTCGACGAAGTGATTAATCTGTACTTGTTTTGGAATCAGAAATGGATACCCATTTAATCATACAAAATACGAAATATTTTAGAGAGAGAATCCGCAAATTTCACAGTATCTTTACTTCTTTTTCTCCGCCGTCGATTGATCATATTACAACTGATACAAATGCCATTGATGCTGCTCTAAAAATCGAATGCAGCCCATTTTCACTCGCTGGAGCTTCTGGAAGTCCAATGCTTCTCAATCTCCGCCGCTGTTCTTCCTGGGATTCTTACCGCAATCAAACCCCACCTGGTCGATTTACCCAAATCAGCTCTCCTTCAAGAACTCAAACGTGCAGTTATGATAATGAAAGGAAACCCACCTTTCGCCTACCAGATTAAACATCCTGATGATCATAAACTCTTCATCTTCTGAAAATTCAAGCTTGAAATCTCGCTAACCTGGCCCAGCTCGGGGTCCTGATCAACAGTTCCGTTGCAGCAAAACTCCTTGAGGTCTTTAAGGATCTTGTTGTAGCTGTATTCTTTCCTCAAACCTTGTACAGTTATCAGGCTTTTTCCTCCATTCCGCTGCTGTGTACGCACATGAACGTACTCTTTTCCTGTAAAAAGGTAAAAGCACAATTTAATCTAAACCAACAAAGAACCATACAGATAAGAAAACTACGAGCATCTGATGAGTTTCGGACGAAGATCATTCTGTCTTTGGGCAACATGAAAAACACCCATGCTTAAAAAAGATATATTTCAAAATACAATCAATCATATTCAGTGAAACAAAAAAAGCAAAGTAACTAAATCTATCATTTTGTTGGAAAGTTATGCGACGGACAGGGTGTTTTGAAACACAGCTCAGTACAGATAATCTACTTATCATGTATGCTTTAAAATTCCATTTCATAATCTAATAATAATATCAACTGGCTCATTGGGTTAGTGCTATTGGAGTCATTGCCCTATATTTGAACCTAAATGCCTATTTCATATCTGCACAAATCAATGAAGCAGAAGATTCTGAATTAGCCGCATGAAATAACTAATATACAATAATTCTTTCTTTTTTCTTGCTTGTGAGGCCATGCATTATACAAGAAATTATAAGAACCAACGAACATTCCCGATCGATTAGATAAAGAGTTGTTGGTTTCTGTTTTATTGTAAATCATCGTTTTAGTGATGTAGATTTATTTTTCTATGAATCTCAACGTTCACAAGCATTTGTATTCTCATTGTTTGCATATCTCACCATATAGAAAATCAGAATCGACATTACAAATGCATAAAAGCTGCAATAATTCAAATGAAATCTTAATAAAACCAAACCCCATTAATCGACCCGTTTTAATATTGACTTAGAATAAAAGTAATTGATTATGATTTCTATACGATTAGAGCAACGTTTTCAGTCACGAAACTTCTCAAAGTACAATCTTATAAAACCAACTAAAAGAAGAAAGAAAAATTCTAAACGAAACAAAAAATTTAGGAGAACAGATCAACCACATTATGAGAAACAAAAATCGTTAAACAAACTATAATCCTCGATTCACACAGGTCTGGCATGGCGATCCACACGCGTTCCATTCAAAGACCCCCCAACAAGTTAATAAATTACAGTTGAAAAATTGTGACACGAGGATCTGTAAAGCTAAAAAAAACAGAACTTTACCTCAACGCAGAGCAGGTGAATCGTGGGATCAGAGAAAGTTAACCAAATTGCTAAAATGGGGACGAAGACGTTAAATAAGAAAAAAAGCCGAGACCTTTGAACCGCACATTATGGGATTCTCACAACTATCTTCGAACCCTAATGTTTTATCATGACATAAAAATAAAACAGCCATTTTCTTCTAGAAAGCAAATTTCTTTAAGCAATTCACAGTCAGCTGGGGATGAGAGTGCCTTTAAACACATAAAGAATGTCTCCATCTTCAACTTCATGCCATCGAAGACTAAGTTCGTCTCGCATAATTCTCTGTTTGTGTATGAACAAATAATCATCGAGCGGAAGTATTTTTCGGTTTAGAAGAAATTCCTTCAACTCATTTATGTTGCTTGAGTCCTTGACTTCCAAAGGAATTGTTACTCCATCAAGCAAGCTCGAGAATGTTTCCACTACAATGTTTAGAGATCTTGAGGCCAGCTGATTTGTTGTCTTTAAAAATACAATGATTTCAGACGATTCATTTGTGTCGCTGTCGCAGTCTCTGATACTGCAAAAATCTTCATCCAATTCAACCCTAGAAACGAATAATGACATTCTCTTTATAGGTGTACTATCAACTATGTGGATTTTTTCTTTTAAGGTGCAAACGTTCTTAACACTATCAAAATCTTACTAGGGTGATTGTTGAAAAGCAAAGGAAAGTACTTGATGGTGTCGAGGTTGATCTTAGTGCCTTCAGTGATGATCGGATAGTCCTCTATGTCTAGTCCATCCATGAGTTCCCACCCATGCACCGATAAAAATTGAAACTTTGGCGGAAGTCCAAGAAGTTGTTCGATCTTCCTTTTGATTTCCTCCACGGATTCATTGGGGCTAACTTGTATGGAGAATTCGTGACCAGCCGATGATAGAATAGTGATTTTCATTTGGTGGTGGGGATTTTAGTAAGCGTATGAGAAGGAAAGAAGGGGAGATATGAACTTGTAGTTGGAGAGTAGTGTACTATATGAATGTCAATATCATGCAAATTCTATTCTCTTCTTTGGCTTTGAAGAGCATGATCACTTCATGCAGAATTAACCTCCAAATACTCTCTCTCTCTCTCTCTCTCTCTCTCTCTCTCTCTCTCTCTCAATAATATCCTTATTCCTAAGCGGCATCGATGAAAATAGTCCCAAAAGGGTTCAGTTTATTAAAAAAAAATTTACATAAATCCTTGTTTAAAAAATATTTAAAATCGTAGGAAAGAATAAGCATGATGATACTAAAACTATTACTTTGACCAATGCACTACTAAAACTATAAAATGATCTTCTGCGCTGTCTTAGTATATTCTGCAAACTATTTACAGGAACTAATGGAAGTTCCTACATATGGACTGGTTTAAGATCGCCGGAATTAATGGAAGTTCCGGTAGAAGTTTTGGGACTGGAACCGAACCATAGTATGCTTAGTAGTTTAAATGCGTAAACGTTGGGATTAGAAGTGTGAGATTCAACATGAATTTGGTAGTTGTTCAGATTACATTAATCATTTAATGTAGGTGTTGGAATTATTTTGTAAGTTGGTAGTTGACTCTACATTATGTTCATAAACCATAGAGTTTTACTTTGAAATCCAACACTTAAAAAATTATTCACCTATCTTTAATTCAAATATGAGATATTATACACATAATGTAGAGTTACTTTGCACCCTTCATGCCCGACCAATTTACCTCAACTTTGATGAAGGGTTCTACTTCTTCAATATGATCTATCGCTTTTCACATTTTCATGCCTTAGGTTGAGAGTAGGACAGATGAAATATCTTGGGTCATTCAATCAAATTTTGATAGTTGGACATGTTCACATGTTATTTACAAATTGTGATACTTATTGTGGGTGTGTTCATTGGTACGGGTTTCTTCAAAAGCCTTATTAAAAGCTCAATTGATAAATTAGGGTTTGAAGAGAACATCAGAAATGACATTAATATCATAACAAAAAGGATATAAATTTATTATAAAATATGGTAAAGAATAATAGTATAATACAAAAATAAATCTTTCGGCGTAAGCAATGGAAGTGTAATCAGACCATCACTAGATCTATGTAAGACCCATTATTAATCGAAGCTCTAAATCAAAACCAGCATTAGTGAAATCTAGAGAAGGAGATAATCAATGGATTCTGTTCGTCTACCCTACGTAGTAGTCATGCTGATTTTTTCCAACAGCTTAACCACAAAGCTCCATCTATGGCTGCTGCTCTTATTAGAATGCACTTCCATGATTGCTTTGTTAGGGCTGGTCGTTTTCTAAGAGGTCTTTAATGGAGGTTTTGATGATCAGGGTTGCGACGCTTCTGTGCTTTTGAGCTCGACTTAGGGCAACCAATCAGAAAAGAAGGATGTTCTGAATGAGACCGTGAGAGGTTGGATTTTACTGACAAAATTAAGAGGATTTTAGAAGCTGAATGTCCTGGAGCTGTTTCTTGTGCAGACATCATCACTTTGGCTACTAGAGACTCCATGGTTGCGATGGTAAAAGCTTTGACACTTTGATCATTGTTATTCTTTCAATTGATTTTTGGAACTTTAAAGAGTCATCAAATTCAATATGTGACCTATGAATTTCTACGTCTGAATGTCTAGTTTGTAATGGTATAAATTTCAAATCATTCTGAGCATTGTAAAAGAAGTTATTGTCTTTTTAGTAACGAAATGTTAAATATGATTATGAGAGTAAAAAAAAGTCTAAGAATTACTATTTTAATTAATTTCATTTTTAATATTATTTATATTATTTTTATATTATATATAATGGCGGAACGAAATGAAAATGATAATAAGAGTCCATAAATTATTCTTTTTTTATATTTTTTTTATTCTCCGTCGAAACTCAACTTTTGAAAGTCCGATTTCTTTCATTTCTAGAACATAGACGGCAGTTGTTGCATATAAAATACACGTCAATGCGTATTTTATTAGTGAAAAATAAAATATAAAACATAGCATATCTTGAATTTCATGTATTTTCAATCCAACATTTTCATTGTAACTAAGATTGAAGTCTAGCTGTAATTAGTATGCAACTGCACTTTGATTAGATTATTTTAATTTCACAACAAAAAAAGTAGCAACGTTGCCAATGTCACAATTTTGAGAGTAATACTAAGATTACTTGATTATTTTCTTTTATATATATTTCACTGTTATTGGGTTGATAAATAACATATGAAAAATATAAATAATTACTTATTAAAACTATTACATTAATAAATATCCTACAAATAAAGAAAATTTTATTTAAACTAAAGGTCAAAGTAAACCCCATGACTAGACTTAGATCAAAGCTCAGAAGTAACATATCCAGGTTTAGGCTATGGGGTACGAGGGGTACCGGGCTAAACCACACATCCCGTCCTTGGAAGCCACTTGTCGTTTTATCCTTATGTACCCATCTTCTCCCCAGCCTGTGCCCCACGAATTCTTCATCAACCAGTATTTGGTGTTGAAGAAATCAGATCCATATCCGACCACCGTAACTTCGTGATTCACATAGGTGTCGCAACCTTCGATGAGTATCCCGCTCTTGTAAAACCGAAAAGCATCGGAGCCGGAGGCGAGCGAAACGCTAACCGGCTGGTGAGCCACGACCTTGAGCAGGGCATCTTCGTTGCTTCCGGGCACGAGTTCAAACCCTTTTATAGTGCCGGCAATCGGGCTTCTCCTGCAGCGTCCTGGAACGCCCTTGTATGGATACCTACCTTCCGCGCTGATTCCTTTTTTGTTTATAACGTATTTGAACGCCTCTTTCGCGTAGCCACCCCAACACCCTCTGTTCATCTCGGTGGCGTCGCAATCGAGGAGCTCTTGTGGAGATAAAGAGGCCATTTGCCGCCCGGCTAGCTTTATCGCGCCTTCCATGGCTGCTATTGCTGAGAATGCCCAGCAACATCCTATGTTCCAAAGCTTAAGTGTTTAGAAAACATGGTTTGATTGTTGGATATAATGATATTTTGATGTTTATACCACATCCGCCTTGGTTTTTTACTGCTGTTACAGCTCCTGCGCTTCTCCAGTCTACTGACGATGGAATGGCCGAGAGCGAAACATTCTCGTATTTGAACGAACTTCTAACGTTATTCTCCGTCGATGTGATACGATAGTTTGGTCCGCCATTGAAGGCAATGAACTCCTCCTTCGTGAGGTCCGCAAACTGATTAAGCCCGAGTTTATAGGGTTTGTTCGGAGAGCTGTTGCTAAGCTCAATGAGTTCTGCATTTATCTTGAAAATTTTAAACCGAGTCTCCTTCTCTTTCTCGTCCTTGTAAATCTTCCCGTAACGAATGATCCACTCCTCGTACTTGTCATATATGGCAGCATCTTCAAGATCTCTCGACGTAACTTGTGCAGCCATTGATGCTAAAACGAAGATAACGGCTAAAGAAATGCATCGACTTTGGCCGGCGAACCCCATGCGGATTATGACCTGTTTCAAAATTTCATAATCATCCATGACATGTTGAATTTAAAATTCAGAACCCTATAATTATATCTAGTTTCTTCGTACATAGGGATAATAAAAACTTGCCTTTGGCTCAAGTAGGAGTGAAAGAGAATGTCCACTGCAAGTCGTAGTTCCCGTTTTTATAGTGACCTCGTTCTTACTTGCAGGTTTACCATTAATGGAGGAAAAGGGCAGAGCTCGAAAACCACCAAAAGCCATTAAATATAGAGGTTACAAGATAAACGTAACAACGGTATAAGCTTCAATTTGAACACCAAAAACAGCCATTTTTGTTGATTTTTTGGGTCAACAATCTTGATTAATGTTTCCACGTTTTGTGTTTAAAACTGAAAGAATGTTGATTATGCTTTCAAAACCCTAATCAAACTCAGACAACTGAAACTTAAATGGTCACCAAGGGGGCCCTCTCCTTTACGAAGAAATCACACAACGGAGGATCAATCAATGATCGTTACTCTCTTGTTTGTCCAGACGGGCATCCGCAAGCCCGCTAGCATTGGGCCAGGGAACATCACAAACTCGATCAAGCGATTTGCGAGCTTGGTAGAGTGCAAAGAGTCGCCCCTCCCTCTCCTTGCCAATCGATGGCTCGAGTGATTAGGGGTGGGCAAAATTGTACCGAAATAGTAAACTTGATCGAAATCATCGGTTTTAATCCGATTTTGGTCTCAATTTTTAAAAATAATTATTCATAGGCTGATTCCGGTCTTTATGAATAAAGAACTATGAAATCTTAACTGGGATCGTGAGTTAAATTTTTTTTTAAATCGAGTAAAATCCGACCCAAACCCTAATAAACCTGATATAAATCTAGAAACGGGTCATAAATCCTTCTAATTACTTAAATCTTGACTTAAATATAATAAAATAAATATTTTATTATTATATTATATTTTTAAAAAAAATATAAAATAAAACTTAGTTAAAACTGAAACCGTACCGAAACCGTTGGTTTCATTTCCGGTTCTAAAAATTCATAATCATGAGTTTCGATTTTAATTGTATTTTGAAATAAAGTCGGCCGATAACCTTACATACGCCTCTAGTACGATCGTGATTCGTGATTCCACTCGTGCTTACACATATCTTGTTAGCTTGGTGCCGAAACTGGATCCCGATGATCCATCTAATCCTCCTATTGTGATCTCCGGCGATACCTCTGTGTTTCCTTACGCTTATGTTGGAGGCCTATGATCGGCAATTCGAGTGGCCCGTATTGTCAAAGAGATTGTTGATCGAGGGGAACCTTTGTTCTTCGTGGATAATCTGGTGAATACGCTGGATAAATGCGATCACAGAAAGTGGTACTATATTGGGAGCAGATTACTGATCTGCTCTGCGAGTTTATTTCAAAATTTGAACTTAATCAGTACTAATTAGCGACGTGAACTTAGTACCAGTACTGATGTATTGATTGATATTATCAGCGGAGAAAGAAGAGGATAGGATTGAAGAGGGGACCGTGGATGGGCTGTGATTGTCGGTCTCCGTTGTACGAAACGCCGTGAACTCACTGCAGAAAAAGGTGGAAGGTGGCCGAATTCTTATCATTTCACCCTCTCTCACTCCTTTATCATAATTGAATCGAACCACCCACTAGAAACAGAATTCCCTTCCCTGTTTGAGTATCTGGATCTGTTGGCTGCTCATTCTCTGCCACTCTGAAAATTCATTCCCTGAAATGGTCTGAAATCCATGGAACAATGAGATATGCAAGCAGAAGAACACACGGGGAGGGCTGGCGATGAGTAAATTCAGAATCGCATCTTTCATTTCTACGCGTCATTGAAAGTTTCTACCAAAATTTTCCAATTTTTTACATCGTTCCGTAAGAACCCACTCCAACAATCCTAGATTTTGAGGAAGAAGACAGAAATTTCAGGAATAAATGTGAAAAAAATCATCATAAACCTCTGAGGGTCTTACGTATCGAGAATTCCAGCTGAGCATGCATTGGCCCTGGAGTACCCGGCACTGGACCAGGCGGAGAAAGCGGAGGCGCTGCCCCGGATGAGACCATGGGCGGAGGAGGAGGGAACGGCGGAGAAGGAGAGGGAATAAACTCCGGCGGGGGAGGGATCAACGGCAGCGAAGGAGTGGGAATGCTCTCCGGCGGAGGTTGGCTCACGTCGGCAGGAGGACGATTAGGATTCAACTCAGGCGCTGTGGGAGGGTCCGGCGAGTAAGGCAGATTATAAACAGGTGCGGGTGGGGCAGGTGAGACAGAGGTGGTCGGATTCTGGTCGGGAAAGACGACCGGACGAGAATCACAAGAGTCGCCGGAGCATCGATGAGGCCTTTGAATGCCATGCCGCAAGAACCCGAGCCCTAACACGAGACCCAAAACTACCAAGACAGTGACGATGAAGATGAAGATCTTGGTCGCTTTGCCAACATAACACATCGTCGCCTCGAAGAATCTGCAAATCCAAATCAGGGTTTCTTAGGGGTTCGCCGCTAAACGTCGAAGCGGGTCGTTCTCCGGCGTTTCCTTCTCATGATGAAGCTTGAGAAGAAGAAGAGCTATGGCGGTCAAATCCCCATTCTCTGCCACTTTTGAAGGGGTTGAAAAGGAGTTAGAGTGTCACGTGAAGGCCAATACAACGACCGCAATTAACTATTATATTACCCTGCCCATCATAATTAATTTTAGCCGGAGAGAAGGCTTATCTTCCCGGTCGGTTCATTCTGAGAGGAATATTAACCATAGTTCCGATTCCTTCCAAAACTTGTGGTCCATGGTTCAATTACCAATTTGGTGAAAAAAACCACGAACCAAGTTGTGAATGAAAAGTCGACCTAAATCTAATCAAAACTTGATCCAACATCTATTATAATTTTACCTTCCCTTGAAAACAGTTTCAAATTCAGGGACATAATTTAAAAATTTGATCCAAATACAATGAAAAAACTATTTATATGTTTGAATTTTTATAAATATCATAACCGATTGGAATCGAACCATAGAAAATGGTTTCCCGTACCCATTTACTCCGGGTCCCATTATGTCATCAATGGCAAGCCAGTGCCGACCTTGGCACATAATCACTAAAGAAACGGAGCCAGAGGATAGTTTCTCTCCTCGGCAGTCAATACAATCAAACACTTGTCGCTCTACAAGAAATAACATTACTATGCCGTTTGTTTATGCATATTCGATACTTCATTTGAGAACAAAGCATAATCGAAGTGCATTTATTCGAGAAGTAGTTGTAGAAGGATACAAAGGGGATAAGAATTACTACAGATAATAATTCTATCAATGTTCGAACAAAGGTATCGTTGGTCATGCCTATCGAGGTAAAACATTGTTCAAGCTTAGTTGGCTATTAGATCAATTTAGGCTCTTATTGGAGCAAGTAATGATACTTCCTTACTATGTGTTTTTTAATGTATGACATAGATTTCTATATTCAAGATATCTAGTTTTTAATGATTCAAATTTTAAGTCATTTCAAGCACTTTGTGAAAGAAGTTATAGTCGTTTTAATTATGAAATGTCAGAAATTGTTATAAGAGTTTTAGAAATAAAGAGTATAACAGTTACTATTTTATTCAATTTTATTTTTAATATTATTTATTTTGTATTATATATATTGGCTGAACGTAATAAAATGATAACATGAGTCTACAATTTATTCTTTCTTCTATCTTTTGTTTTTTATTCTCGGTTAAAATTCAACTTTTTTGAAATTCCAATTTCTTCAAAAGCTTGGTTTCTGCCTTTGGATTGAGTTTTGGTGACTATGGTCGGTTGGAAATAATCATGATTTGATTATTTTTAATATCAAATTTAGCAAATCATCGAATGATTTGAGGCTGATTTATCAGAATTAAGAGACTGATTTATCAGGATTAAGTTAATAACAATTAGTTAAGATTTTCTTTATTTAGCATATGACGTCTCTTCATTATTCTTTGTTTTTCTTCTGCAAAACCAATACTGTCTAAAACTTTAAACTATGATCTTGCTTCTTGTTCTCTTCATACTTTCAAGCAGCTTTGCTTGTTTAGAACATTTGGGTTTTGTTTAGCCACATTCAATGGCTTGATCGCCAGCTATGGTCTTGCTTTGCACGTGGACGTGAGAATTAACTCAATCTTTCTTTCCCGTTGATTATATTCGAGAATTGAAGGAAAAAAAATGAAAGGAATCATTGAAAGGAAATGAAGCACAATCGAATTTAAACACAATTAAAAATCAAGCTTAATAGAAATCTAACAATTATCGCTTGATTGCTAGAAAACAGCTACAAATCATAATCATATTAAGCATGAAGATGAGATCGTATTCGGGTTTGGGAGGCAAGTTGGGTGTAACATAAAAGCATGACAGACACTAGATAAAGACATTGGGAGACAAATCTTCACCATGTAATGAATTTAATGTTGTTGTGGGGTTAATGTACAATCCAATCTCTCCAAGATCTGGGCTCACTGTCTTGATATACCGATCGAGACGTGTCTTTCTTGAGAAAACCCCACAACCTTGCTGTAACAATCAATGGATGCTATGATTTTTCTGCGATTTCTCAGCAAAAACCTGCAACGAAAGACCTAAACACTCTTTCTGATATGTTTTTTTTAACCTATTTGTTGAAAAAGAGTGACCCTCTTGACAATATACTGGCTTTTCATAGGAGTGTGCAAGAATGGAAATCACAGATTATGTAAAAAGACGTTGCAGATTCTCAGAATGATTCAAATAAAGACGAGATAAACCCTAAACATATGAAAAAGAATGTATAAGAAATTGAGAATTCGAGTGGTTGAAGAGGCTTTTCACGAATGAAGTAGCCTGCCCTTGTTTTGTCTTGTCTTACACACTGGCATCATATGCGACGCCATTAACAACCAAAAACTAATCTCATAGGTGTCGTGTAATTGGAAGGATAGGAATGAGAGGAAGCAATCAAAGGCTAGGGTTGAATCAAACTAAGCCAAATAATTACTTTATTATTCGTCTAATCACATTCCATTTCTTCAGGTTCGACAAGATTGTGGCCGGCTGAGTCAGCTTCTTTAACTTATTCTTCATCTCTTTGCCGCACCAGCCCACGCTAATCACTTTTTATATTGCAGAACGAGGGTTTGGAATAGACTGTCGTTTCTTTTCTCATAAGAATCCATGGCTGAGCAATTCAATTTGTATATGAACTCTAAATCTTAATCTAATGCTTCGCTAAAGAACAAAATGAACGAGTTCCCTGGCTTTACATAGCTGTAGACTTCCAACTTCAGATGCCAAAATAATAATAACATAATCTGCTGAAAGTTTATCAAACAAGCGCGTCGTTTTTTCAGAACGAGAGAGACATTAATGAGCATTGAATTAGGTTGGAAACATCGTCGTGTACTCATAAATTCTGACGATTTTTTCTATAAAATACCAAGTTTCTGCTGAAGAAAAAGAGAGAGATCCCAATTCCCATTAGGTTTCATTCAATCGAACGCAGTGAAACTTCAAGATTGCAGTTCGTTTTGTTCTTTATTTTGTTGGGAAAGCTTAAGAAATAGAAATTGTGACAAAAGTACAAGAGCAAGCAGACCAAGATGGTGGTAGTATAAAGTCCATTTTCGAATTATGTCACGCCTTTACATGTGCGCATAAAGTGAGTCATATGAAGCAGTATTAAAGTATAATGATTGTTAATGCGATGTATGACCTTTTTTTTGTATATATATGGTACTACTAAGAGATGAGCTATTAGCGATTGGTACAGCCTCTCTCTAACTCTCTCTCTCTCTCTCTCCTTTTTCTCCAGTTCACCATGCGAGACAACACCAGAGAAAATAAACCAAAACCATCTTCCAACCAGGCGGACGAAGGCGTATGTTAACATTCTAAGCACTGGGGTTGATTTGATTTTCCACCGGAAGTAAAATTTCAAAGCGATGAAGGCGGAAATAAGAGGAAACCAAGCGACGACTGGTATTTCTCTGCAAGATCCGACTCTCTTGGACGCAGCTCAGACCTCCATTTCAGCGCTCAAATGCTGTCTAGGAAGCCTTGATGGAGCTTGCATAGAGAAGCTTCTCCTCCATTGTTCCACTGCCCTAGAGCGAAATGATGTCACCTTAGCCCAACAAGTGATGTGGGTTCTAAACAACGTGGCTTCCCCTCTGGGTGACCCTAACCAGAGGCTCACTTCCTGGTTCTTAAGAGCATTAGTCTCCAGAGCCTCTAGGGTTTGCCCGACAGCCATGAATTTCACCAGCTCCATTCAACGAAGGTTGATGTCCGTGACTGAGCTTGCCGGGTACGTGGACTTACTTCCCTGGCATCGATTTGGATACTCTGCATCGAACACAGCAATCTATCAGGCAATCGAAGATTACCCAAAAGTTCATATTATTGATTTTAGTATTACCCATTGCATGCAATGGCCTACTCTCATTGACGCTTTGGCTAAACGCCCTCAAGGTCCTCCTTCTGTTCGAATAACTGTGCCTTCTTTCAGGCCATCCGTTCCTCCCTTGCTTACCTCTTCTACAGAAGAAGTGGGGCTTCGTTTAGGAAACTTTGCTAAGTTTAGAGACGTCCCATTTGAATTCAACGTAATTGACACTTCTCAAATACCCATTTGCGAGGACTCCAATTCCTTCCAGTTTGATTTACTTTTAACCAGATTGAACTCATCTCTGCTGAATCTACGAGACGACGAGGCCTTAGTCGTAAACTGCCAAAACTGGTTGAGATACGTGCGGGACGAAAGCGGAGGAAGCCCTCAAACGCACAGTTCTTCCTTGCGCGATGCTTTCCTCGAAAAAATCAAAAACCTTGACCCTACAATTTTAACTGTCGTCGACGAAGACTCCGATTTGAGTGGCTCGAGTCTCACGTCAAGAATCACAACTTGTTTCAACTACTTGTGGATACCATTCGACGCACTGGAAACTTTCCTGCCGAAGGACAGCAGCCAGAGAATAGAATACGAAACGGACATAGGCCACAAAATAGAAAACATAATCAGCATGGAAGGATCACAGAGAGTAGAGAGGTTAGAATGTGGAGCAAAAACATCACAGAGGATGAGAAACAGTGGATTCAGGAGCATTCCATTCGGGGAGGAGAGCGTGAGAGAGGTCAAAGGGCTGTTGGATGAGCATGCCAGTGGGTGGGGCATGAAGAGAGAAGACGATACGTTGGTGCTGACATGGAAGGGCCATAATTCTGTCTTTGCTTCTGCTTGGATCCCTCAATAGACGGCTCGAGGAAGCTCAGTCTCATCTTTCTCCACTTTCACGAAGTGGTCCAGAGAACAAGGCTTCTGTAAAAAGGACGCGAATTCGGTAGGCTCTACGAACGGGGAAGAAGAAGATAGGCTGAGAGACAATTGTATTTGTCTGTAATTTAGGTAGGAGGAACCTAGGATGACAATTGAATGTACAACTTGTGTTTCAACCCAACAGATTTCTAGATTCCGCTTTCTTTTTCAATGTTCTCGCCGGAGCTAAATCTTCCCAAACTTGCGAGGAAGAAAATAGTAATAACGACAGCCGGAAAGTGTAAAAAAGTAAAATTTCCAACCTGCCGGATTCGAACCAGCGACCTAAGGATTACAATCTAAGGTCGGACTTGGCCAATAAATCATTTAGAAATAGGATTTTTCGTAGTAGTTGTTTATGGTTTAATTGGAAATAGGCTCCATTTTTAGAGAAAACTTGTAGAATTTTTTCTGAATTCCGTTTAGAAAGATAGCAGCCAAATAATGGCACCGGAAGTGTGTCATTCATGTCGGAGATGTGCTCCGGCCAAGCCACAACACCACTTTTTGAGAAGCGTCATCGGGCAGTTTTCGGCTTATTCAACTCATTCGCGGGCCAATTATCACCTCTGTTTTTCTCGAGCAACTTGTATCTGTATTGGAAACTAAAGGGTCCAAATTAGATATCTAGGTTTGCAAAATCATCTCGTTTACCGGGTTACAGCGTCTACTCATCACGCATGAAACATCAAATGATCTCAGCATCCATAGGGGGCAGATTAGTAGAAACAAATATATCAAAAGCGGCCAAGTAAAACTAAAACATTTGGGAAGAACAGTTCTTTAAATAGTATGATGTCAAGCACCCAGAACAAAAGAGGAATTTATTCAATAGTTAAACAAGCTTCAAGAGAGAATAATTGATTCACCACATAGTTGCTCTAACTCTGTCTCCAAAATCCGCACCAAGTTTGTTTTGTTTCGTCTGTAAATCCAGCATTGCCCGTCTTGATCCCAATCGAATCTCGAAGGACCACTGCAAGACAAAGTCTTCTAATCCCTTAAACCAAAGAACTCCAATGCCAAGTTATTCGATTAAAACACATAATGATGGAACTCCAACGAAGTCTACCACAACTATAAGATACGATTAAGAAGTAGATTGAATTAAAATAATATTTTAGTCTCTGGATTCTGTATAAGGGCACGAAATGTGCATCAAAAATAGAATCTAAATCAGACTGAAGCAAAGGGGGATAAGAAAATGTTTATAACTCCACGCATGAACATTCATAAGGAAACAAAAAATAAATAAATAAGGACACTGTCCATAAGTAAACTAGCCACGTTTATACCTTACAGGGGAAGACAACCATAGTTGTCTATTCGGAGTTTGCTTGTTTAAAACATAAGTTCCATGATCCCCAAGTCTGAGAGTTAGCACATCATTCTGCCAAGAAAAGACAAACATTAAAACTCGCAAATCCTCCAAGAACATAAAAATACTCAAAGTCACAAAAACTACAACAAAATCAAAAAGGAAATATCACATTGAACATCCATTTAGCACTCTCACCCCATAGTCTACGTCAAAGCCATCGATTTGGACATTATCACCGTATTCCTGAACAGTCCAAAACGCTATAAGTTAGAAGTTATGTCTCTATCATAATGAAAGGTTATCAAGTAGCAAGAATATATAGACAGCAGAACTAAAGATCACAGCAGTGTACTTTTCTAAATCGGTGAATAACGAGGTGGAGCCGTATAAAATGCTACACAACTCAGCAAAAAATATACCTAAAGCGTAGTTATAAATAGTGCCCCTCGAATAACTTCTACTAAAAACTTTCCTTTATTTCACAAATTGTTAAGGTACAGTGAATTGGTAGCTAAACAGAAAATAAGTCACTCCAAAATGATGACAAAACATCTCTAGATTATATTACAAAAAAGCATTCAATTAATCAGAGTACCTCTAGTTTCTCTTGGAGACCATGTATTGTGGAATCTGCTATTCTATGGAATTCATCCTCCTGCAGTAGCGAACTGTGTAAACATTATTCATCAGGAAAAAAGAGTTACTCAAGCCCCCTTTACGAAAATAAACAAAAAGAACTTAATCTAATAGAGAGTTAATTTTAACCAATGTATTTGTATCTTCATTTCCTAAAAAAATTAACAACTGTCTTCTCTAATTTCAGAATTCCACAAGCCATTAAACGAAATGAAATAAGTTGAAAGATACAGAGGGGCGCACTGGTAATTAATGGTGGCAGGGCCTTCAGAATGACCATCGACCAGACCGAATGACCGAGAACAAAAGCTTCTAGAGAAACCAAAAAATGCGAATCGATGAACCTTTTCGAAAGGATCAAGTTGAGGCCTGGAACAATCGACACATCCCGAAAACGAAGATCTACAGGGAGAAGAAGCTGAAGATGCAGCAGGAGCAGAATCATGTAGCAAAATCCTCGCCAGCCTCCTTTGCAAAAACTGCTTTGGTCCCATACTGAACAAACAAAAGGTCCCTCAAACCTTTTCTGCATAAACGGCCATGATATCTCAAATGGGTAATAAAAGGGCTGATTTTATTTTATATACAATTGTTTTAAGTCTTTAATTTGGTTTTTTTTCCTACTTTAATTGACTGTGCGTTAAAATTTTGACAATATAAACAAATCACACTTAAAATTTAAATTACATAGACTAGACCCCGCAGGTCTCGCATCATGTTTATGCAGAATTTGAGTTCTTCAAGTAAGAACAAAATTGAATTTTGAGTTCTGTTAATAGCAAACTGTAGGTCGAAAAATAGACCGAAACAGTCAATAAGTAATACTTATCACAGACTTAATAATTTTACTGTTTAATGTTCTTTGTAGGAGCATTTTTTTCTATTGCGGTTTCATTCTAAATTGCTACGTATCAAACACAATGAAAAGTCAGTCGGGCCGGGTCGTACACGGTCGGGTGAGTCACGGGCCCAGGCCACGCCGCAAAACAGATCTTCGGCGTTAGGTTTACGATTGTTGGTATGTTGTCGGAGGCCGGCGACATTTTCATCGCCGTCGGTCCCTCCCGACCTCCTTTCCCGACGAAACCGGCATCAACATGTCCAGAAAGATGACGGGAAGAGAAATATACCAACAATTGACGGAAAAAGCGCGGTTTCACGGGGTAAAATCATAACCCTAACTAGTGCGGTTTTTCTTCAAAATCATCGAAAATTAAAGCTTACCTCGAATCTTCAACTACCAATGTCGTAGAATTCGCAGACGAGGTAGTTTTACAACGAAAACGCTCCGGTCGAAGTCCGTTCGGCGCCGTCGCCTCACCCTCTCTCTCGCCGTGTCTCGGCCTCGGGAAGAAGAAATCTTCGTTTTATATTAATTATATTAATTCAAATAATTTAAAAATATTATATTTAATAATAATTATTTAACAGGATCATCAATGACTAAGCTTGCTTTGTTGATTAGTGTTTAAAACTTAAGTACTTTCCCTAATTTTCTATTATGGCCTCTTAACGATATGCCAAGTGGACCAATTACCTTCGAGATCATTCTTAAAAAAGTCAAAGCACATCAGTTGAAAAGTCTCTTTGACTTGTTCGGCCAATCAGTTTTCCTTTTGAATAATTACCAAAACACCAAAACAGATGTACTATTCCTTCTGACTTTATAGTAATTAATTGATACTGATAAGGGTATATGTGTCCATGACGAAATCTTCCTTCAATAAATGTAGCTTCCTCGTCTTCCAGCCATGGTCTTTGCTTCGTGCCTCTCTCCTCAACAAATTGATTTTTCCAGCTAAATTTTTTTAATACCTGCGGAAATCCTCGGCCCACCGTCGAAATGAAGAGAAGGCCATGGCTGCTTGTCTTGGCGGTGTTATTCAGATTCTCCCTCTTGATCGGGCTTTCCTCTGCAGCTGACTCGATCTCTGTCACCCAGACGCTCTCCGGCGACCAAACTATTGTATCCTCCGGTGGGATTTTCGAACTGGGGTTCTTCTCTCAAGGTAATTCTTCCAACTACTACATAGGCATCTGGTACAAACAAATCTCGATTAAGACGATAGTTTGGGTTGCAAACAGAGAAAAACCAATTTCCGACAGGTTTTCTTCAGCCCTTGAAATTTCCGACAATAATCTTGTTCTCTTGAACGAGGAAAAGCTACCTGTCTGGACCACCAATGTAAGCTCAGCTCCCTCAGGCTCCGTACGAGCTGTTATTCTTGACAATGGGAATTTGGTTTTTACAGATAGCTCTAATTCGACGAAACCCTTATGGCAGAGTTTCGATTATCCAACCCATACATGGCTTCCTGGTAGTAAAATAGGGCTTAATAAAATCACCAAAGAAAATCAGCTTCTGACATCATGGAAAAACTCCGAGGATCCAGCTAGGGGTCTTTCGTCCCTTGAGCTTAACCCCAATCAAACCAATGAGTACATCATTGTATGGAATATGACTAACTCGTACTGGAGCAGTGGTACTTGGAATGGAGAAATTTTCAGCTTGGTTCCTGAGATGAGGTCGAATTACCTCTACAATTTCAGCTACCATGATAATGAAAACGAGAGCTATTTCACTTATTCTGTGTACGATCCATCGGTCATATCTAGGTTTGTGATGGATGTTTCTGGCCAAATTAAGCAATTGACTTGGTTGAATAGCTCCAAGCAGTGGAATCTATTTTGGTCCCAACCCAGACGCCAGTGTCAAGTATATGCTTATTGTGGAAATTTCGGTATTTGCAGTGAAAACTCTCTCCCATTTTGTGCTTGTTTGACTGGATTTGAAGCAAGGTATGAAAATAAATGGTCTTTAGCAGATTATTCTGGCGGTTGTACTAGAAAAACCAATCTTAGTTGTGGAAATGGCAATCAAAATAGTCAGTTGGACAGGTTTTTGCCGATGCCGAGCATGTCATTGCCTCCTAATTCGCTGCTAGTCTCGGTCGGAAGTGATGAACAATGCTCGTCCATTTGCTTGACCAATTGCTCCTGCTCTGCTTATGTTTACGACGAGGGTGGATGCCAAACTTGGGGGGATGATCTTTTGGATTTGGAGCAACTCTCTGTCGGCGATTCCAATGGCAAGACTCTGAATCTTAGGCTGGCTGCATCGGAGATTCCAACTTCAAAGAACAATTCAGGAGTTGTTATTGGCGCTATAGCTGGTTCAGTGATCGGGGTTGCCATTCTGCTTGCCCTTCTTATCTTCGTCCTTCTTCGCCGAAGGAAACGAATCGTGGGGCCAGGAAAGGCGGTGGAGGGTTCATTGCTTGCATTTAGTTACAAAGATTTACAAAATGCGACAAAGAATTTCTCCGAAAAGCTTGGAGGAGGAGGTTTCGGTTCGGTCTTCAAGGGAAAATTGGCTGACTCAACTGAGGTAGCAGTGAAGAAGCTCGAAAGTGTTAGTCAAGGAGAGAAGCAATTTCGAACCGAAGTATGCACAATCGGGATGGTCCAACATGTAAATTTGGTTCGGTTTTTAGGGTTCTGCTCAGAAGGGAATAGAAAGCTCTTAGTCTATGAATACATGCCAAATGGTTCACTAGACTCTCATCTTTACCATGAAAAAGCTTTGGGCTGGAAAACACGATATCAAATCGCTCTCGGGACGGCCAGAGGGTTAGCCTATTTACACGAAGAGTGCAGAGATTGCATCATACATTGTGACATAAAGCCAGAAAACATTCTCTTAGACTCTCAATTTTGTCCAAAAGTGGCTGATTTTGGCCTGGCAAAGCTCGTCGGACGAGAGTTCAGCCGAGTTCTAACAACAATGAGAGGCACGAGAGGCTATCTCGCACCGGAATGGATATCGGGAGTGGCAATAACAGCCAAAGCTGACGTTTTCAGCTTCGGAATGATGCTTTTTGAGATAGTATCAGGAAGGAGAAACACAGAACAAGGAGAGGATGGAAAAGTGAAGTTCTTCCCTAGCTGGGCTGCAAAAGTCACTCATGAACATGGGGACGTAATGAACCTTTTAGACCCCAGATTGGAAGGAGATGCTAGTGTTCAGGAAGTGATTAGAGTGTGCAAAGTGGCTTGTTGGTGCGTCCAAGACGATGAAATTAACCGGCCTCCGATGGTCCAGGTGGCTCAGATTTTGGAGGGGGTCTTGGAAGTTAATACGCCTCCGATCCCGAGATCTCTGCAATTGTTTGCGGAAAACCAGGAGCACATTATTTTCTTCACCGAATCAGCCTCGAACCCGGGCTCACAATCGCAGAGCAACACATCAACGGCTTCCTCGCAGGTAAAGAGTGTTACTTTCGTCGACTAGCTAATTAGTTTATTTAGTAGTGATTCAAGATTCATAGTGTACCTATATTTTTACTTCTATTCAGCTATGTAAATTTAAGGGCGAAGAAGTAGGATAACTTCCGACATGGCAAACCGACCCGAACTAATCATTTGGGTCGGATCAAACCTGTTTTTAATTTTATTTAAAGTGTCAAATTATGCCATCTTAACAAGTTCATCAGCACCCTCCCTGATCAACTTCCACGCGGCAGCCACGTGGCGATCTTTTGTGAGAGTGGCCCCCACAGCAAATCTCAATACATATTTCCCACCAACTGGTGTGTGTCATGTAAATTTTTCTGGTCGAGTTGACCCATTCAAGCAGCCTTTTGTTCAGCAACTCGGTTTCCGCTGAGCCAGATGGAGGAGACGGATTCAACCGGAACCAAACCAGAGAGAACGTCACCGGCACTACAAGTTTGAACCGCGGTCTGATTTTAGCAATTCTTGGAATAGTTTAGCCATTCTCACGTCGGACTGGATGTGACTTTGGAGGTTCACCACGCCATAACTTTGGAGGATGAGCCACAATTTGAGCGACTTATATCTCCGGCCGGTTCCGACTTGCCAATCTTTGTAATCTACTACCGAGCCGAGTCGCTCTCTTTGTTTCTTAGATACTCTGGGTTGCTGTTTAATGCTTTGACCAAAAAACTAGGGTTTTTAGCCACAAGCAACAGCAATCCAAGTAGCAGAGCAGCCACTTGTGCGGGCTGAGACTGAGCGAATCAGCCCGTTCGATCCCGTTAAGGTAGTGTCTTCTCAAACGTCGAATTTGCCTGATCGGAGCTGTAAACGACGAGCTTGTGCTTGTTTTGAAACCTTATGGCCTTCAAAGTTTTCTCTCTTGCCGCAGTGAGACTGACGAGCATGGCTTCACACGTTGTGTTCTGAATAACGCCTCCTCCGGACCCGGAAAACATGAAACATTTGGGAAGCTTCAGCATAGATGCAAGCCAGTCCATTACCACCATTTCCAGCTCCGTCGAAGCAGGAGAAGAAATCCAGTTTAATCCAACAGAGTTAAATCCAGTGCACAACATCTCTCCGACGAAAGCAGCGGTACTCACAGTCGCCGGAAAAAAAGGCAAAAAAGTTAGGGCTTAACCAGTGAGTCATACCGGGAACTATCTTCGTCGACACATCGTCCAAAATTGTTTCAAAAGATTCCGGAAGGTACGGCGGGGTTTGTGGAAGATTTTTCTGCAGATAGCCTGGTTGAACCTTGGCGAGAACTGGGTAGTTTTCTATGTTTCGATAGTAATCGGCGATGAAATCCACCATTTGATGAGCTTTAGCTCTGAATTCTTCTGGGTCTAAAGGGGTAAACTCTCCTCCATGTAAACAAGAAGTGCTTGTATAATCAGTCAATGCTACCCATTAGAGTAAAGAAGACGACTTCTTCGAAGAGAATGTCTATGAATATTGGAGCACCATGATGGAAGTTCTTAAATAGATGGACATGTTGAGGAATAGTTCTGGTTTTCGACACGAATTCGAACTTCCATTAATATTGGTAGATTTGATTAGAGGATTAGACGAACATCCACTACGTAGATTGATCGTGTAAGGCAGCAGTCGGGCAGGTGGTACCACTTTTGATATTTGAATATCAAATACTTTAAGCATATATACTTTTAAATCATTTAACCTAACTGTCTAGCAGCTCCGATTGATTTTATTTCCAGTGACCTATCTAGAAGAATTGCACGGAAGATTCTTTAAACCAGATTCACCGGGATTGGTGAAGCCAGTTGAAGCATTTATCAACCCTCTAGATGAGGATTCATAATGAAAAGAATCAGAAATATATGGATTTGAATGATAAGAAGACTGAGAGTTGCCTTACAAGATTGATTAGAATGAAGATAAAAAACAAGAAATCTACACCAGGGTTTATTCTCACAGCTAGGGTTTCTGGTACGCAGTTCAAAAACTCTTCCCTCCGGCGAATAAAATAACTTTTTAAACTTAACCTTGCTCTCTCCAGGGCCAATAGGAGGCTGATTTTTCAAACTTTATGAAGACCATAAATACTAAAGGAGAGGAGTCATCGTTTATCTTGGAAAAGTGTGGAGACGAGTCATCCACATGTATAATCCGTGCTACATACAACAAATATACGATCAAAACTACACTAATTTCAATTTGTCTTTTGATAGAAAATTGATTTAATCTTATGAATCGGGTTTTATAATGTTATACGACCCAATATTTTAGGTTTTTTCAGTTTTAGTTCACATTTGATTTTGTAAAATTCAAGCCTAAGAGTTATCGATTCCAATTAACTAAATATATTACTTCTTCATAAATTATGAATTTGATTGGTTAACTAACTTGATCATCAGATTATTAATTGTAAAATTGGTTCTGAATACAATTTGTCTTAAAATTTTGGGTTGATTTGGATTCAGATTCACATCCATTTTTTAAACTAAAAACAGATATGATCTGACCTAAAAAGTCGGTTTGATCTGGCTTGACGGATTGATATGATCTCATTGTCAAACCCTATGATTCTCATATAATTACTCTAACTAAGTATATATTGTTGAAGAAATCAAAATTTCCAAGACTAACTTTAACTACATAATCAAATTTGCAAAAGCAAGCAAATCAACAATATTCTACGAACTACGCATAATCGGTAGAAGAGAAATTATCTAACACCTCACAAAGTCGCAGAATCGGTTTCAATGGGTCGGCAAGATTTCAATTTTCATTTTTCGCCATTGGGTGTCGGGGATTTCAATTCGCCTTTTTGCCCACAAGAGTCGGCAATTTCAATTTTGTTTTGCATCGCCTGCAAGAGTCGGCAAGATTTTGATTTTAGTTTTTCCATGTCACATGTATGGCAAGGGTTTTAATGGGTTGTCCGATTTCGATCTGTTTAGGAAATAATAATCGAGAACTGGCCCAATAAAACCGGTTTTTCAATGGGTTTAGGAATTACACTATAAGATCGGCCCATCAAGCGAAGAACCATTTCTGCAGAAATTGCCTTGGAGCTGTCGGCTGCTTTATTTCTTATCCTAAAATCTACCCAATAATGGCATGATTACAGATAATAAACAGAATTTGAAGATTATTCGCTCCACATTCTTAGCCCAAGAAACCAACTGGCAAGATTCTCTCCCCGCTGGTATTTTCTGGCTGCCACTTTCCCTAATCACTTCGCCAATTGATGAACTTGAATCCAATTAATGAAGCAATCAACACCAATCCCTTCAAATTTCTTGCCAACTTGAATGAATTTTGAGCCACACAATTTAAGCTTTGGGCTCTCTTCTGACAAGTCTTTCCGGACCACCAGACTGCAGGGTTCCGGTCTGAATTCAGAGCACGCGTCTGTTGGTTTTCTGACATAAATGTCGGCTTGATCGCTGATATATTATTGATCTCCACTGTGGATGGTAACTTTACTAAGGATTTCAGACCATTCTTTTAGATTTTTTAGCTTCAAGATGAAGGTTGTTGGGGAGTTTTAATGGTAAATCAATGCGATTAAATAAAAAAAATGGATCTTTATCCTTTCGAAAAAGTCTTCATCGTATCTCCCCTGTTTCTCTGCACATTTATTCGGCATCATCGCCTATGCCAACTGGTTTTCTGATCTGATTAATCATCCGTTTCCAACTTTCTTACATGATGGGAAATTGCAATATTATATGTCAAATTGATCCAGAGGATGTCGATCTAAATAATTATAGATAAGCATCTTCCTTTGCCCTGCAACTTTTCTTCCTAATCCACTTTACATTTCATAATACAGGTCCAGATGATTCAGCTTTTATTTGACGATAAAAATGGAGTTAGCTTAGGAAACGCTATGGATCGGGCGTGATTTCTGGCATCTGAGGCTTTACTCTTTCAAAATTATTATCCCAGCTGTGAAGCAGTTCATCCCATAAACTGTTCCCCCGGCTTCGAAAATATCTCGACGCTTCATTTATTTCTTGGGACAGGAAGAACAGCTTGAAAAGAACACGTTTTTAAGACAGATCGGTTTGAAGGATCGAATTTGGGGGAGACCCATTTGATTTTCCGGCGAGCGATGGCGGTTGATGACGAGAAATCAGACGCCGATGGGCAAGCTTGGAACTTCTGTAGATTACCGTTCTGGCAAACGGGGAATGTTAATTCGTCGTATTCTTCTTCTTCATCTTCTTCGTCGGGTTCTAAAAATAACGTGCACTTGCGTAATCATAGTCAGCTATCTCTGGAGCAATCGGGTTCAAATTCTTCGAGCATAGTTTCTTCTGTAAAAAAGTCACTGATTCCAACCAGACGTAGGCTCCGTCTGGATCCCCCAACGAAGCTCTACTTTCCCTGTATGTCTCTGTCTATGGATATTTTTTCTTTGGTAGTTTGAATCATTCATTTCCGCAACACTTTCGTTCATTTCTTTGACTGGATTCTAATATCTGCTCGCACAATCAACTTGGTTTTCGCCCCTTCATCTTTCCCTGCAAATTTCTCTCTTTTTCGTGAAGTTTCTGCAGATGGTTCTGTGTATTTCACTTGAAATCGAGTGAGATTTGGGGTCATTCTCACACCAATTTCATCCTTTTTTTTTCTGTCGATGCCATTTTGAATGAAGATGAACCTGGAAAGCAGGCCAGGAGCGCTGTCGAGATCAAGAACATTAGTAGGTCTCACGTGGCATTCAAGGTAGAGAACATATTCCTTCCCATAATTTGAAAATTCTAAAACCATCAATTTTTTTCTTAAAGCTCTCTGTTTGATCCAACACTCTTCCTCTTACGTTGTTTCAGTTCCAAACAACTGCACCTAAGAGTTGCTTCATGCGTCCCCCTGGTGGCATACTAGCCCCAAATGAAAGTCTCGTAGCAACTGGTAATTGCCTCTGCATATCTTCATTTTTCTTCTTCTTCTCTGTTCTTAAATTTGATTTCATACAAGCAGTGTTCAAGTTCGTGGAGCTTCCAGAGAACAACGATAAGCCTATAGAAGAGAAAAGCAAAGTCAAGTTCAAGATCATGAGCTTAAAAGTGAAAGAAGATACAGATTACATCCCGGAGCTGGTATTGCTTAATTATACTGAATATCATTTCTGGGTTAACGAAATCAGTGAAGACTATAAAAGCTGAACTAAATTGCATGATAATTTTGTACAGTTTGAGGAACAAAGGGACCAAGTAGCCGTGGAGCAGATATTACGGGTGGTTTTCCTTGATCCGGAGTGTTCAAGCCCGGTAAGTAATCACGCTCTAACTTGCTAGGAAACGACAATCCAATTCTCAACCGGGTCGGGTGGTAAAAATATTTAGGCGATGAAGAAGCTGACGAGACAACTGGCTGTCGGGGAGGTTGGTTTCGAGGGGCGAAAAAAACACGGTGAAGAGACAGGACCGAAGATTGTCGGAGAAGGGCTAGTCATAGACGAATGGGTAAGAAGATGATGAGCTTGTATGGTTCGTTTGATGTGTCTTGATCGTGTGTTTTGATGGCAGAAAGAGCGAAGGGAGCGGTACCTGGCGCAGCAACACCAGATTGAATGATGCTCGAGTCTGCACCAGATTACTTGTTCTATTATCAATCCATCTTTTGAAAAACGCAAAATAAACAGGGAGTTTTTCCCTATTTTTGAAAAAGATTTCTCTGCATACCCAAAAAAACTAGCTCGAACAGCTGCAAGTTTAATGCGATTCGATCAAAAACCGAACGGAACATGTCTGGTAGCAGTCAGTTCGGTGTGTTTTGATTTTTCTTTGGTTTTTTCCATATTGAAACCGGACCGAACAAGGTTTGGTTCGGTCTAATTATGTCAAATTTAGGCAACAGTGCACCATCGCAGTATAAATTCTAATTTAAGCAATGAAATTTCATTTATGCTGTGACTTTGAAAATTGTTGTAATGCAGAAGTTGACACAGTTGAATGACTTGATATTCATAGAGCATTACCCTCCAATAAAATCAATAAAAGACATACTTGAATAATTGTTAGAAATTAGCCTTGATAGACCAAGATGAAAATCTCAATTGATTATTGCAATATTATTTTATTTTCAAGCTGTTAAACATTATCAATTAACTAATAAAATTGACCCATAGACTAACAATAAATGTTATAAAAGAATGTCATCAAAAGCAAAGTAAAATTTAAGGTATCATTGAGGACTTCGAGAGGTAATGCTATAAACATGTCATTTTAACAAGCAAACGAGAGGTAATACACAGTTATAATTGATTGTGGTAGTTTCATATATTTAACCCAGAGATTAAATAAGTTGTTACAAAATTTTATCACAAATGAGGTACGTCAATCGATGTTTGATTGCAAGGTTTGTGAAAAAATGATTCAAGAATATATTAATTCTAATTATAAATAAATTTCTCGTAATACACTACTAGGTGAAACATTAAAATGTATACTAGCATGAAAAATGAACTTGTTACTTTATTTGCAAATGCTTACTACGTCAATTTGCATTACTTCTGATTTATGAAATGCACCTAATGCATTTAGATATATAGTCGTTACTTTTTATTTTATTGATGAGAAGTCACAACTAAATAAAGAATATTAAGATTTTGTAATCATAACATCTTCATAATGGTGTTACTATTTACTAATACATTGTAAGTATCCTACAAGAATATTATATTAAAAATAGATTTTATTATTACATTATCTATTTCTGCTAACGATATTTGTATTTCAAAATTCATAATATTATTTAAATTAGATAACATACACTCTTTATTTTTTCACATTTGATGTGTTTGATATATTTTTAATTCAATTAAGTCATACAAGGCACTTTTAAGTTATTAGTGGTTTAAGGTGAAAATAAAACCAAAATAAATAAATTGACATGAAAAAAAGTCCAAATTTCAATCCATAGCCTAGTGAAAAAATACACCATATTCTAACAAAAAAATTTAATTTTAAAAAATAAATTATAGCAAGTTTTTTAAATCATCAATTTAAAAATTGGGCTCGACAAAATTAGATTTCCTTAACTAATCGATTATTTCTTTGTTAGTAATTGAAATAGTAGTTTATTACATAATTAGTAGTAATAACAATAATTAAACAACTAGATCGTATATCAAATAATTAATTGAATTGCTTTTCTAATAATTAAAGTTTCGAATTTTCCTACATAATTAATATATATTAATTCTTGTTTTGTTTCCCCTTAGTAATTAAATTATTAGATTGTATCTACTAATAAGAAATAGAACTATCCATGTAGTGATTACTTTAAGATTTTTAATCAATCCATGTAGTGATAAACCCTAGTTGTGGGTGTTTGCAACTCACGTACGAAACAACCATTTTTGTTTTGTGAATGTTTTTATCGTAGTTGTTTTTATATAAATTATTTTGTAATGGGAAGTGCAATGCCAGATAAGTTTAAATAGAACGATCTTTATGTTGAGTATTAAACTCAATGAATAAAGGTAATAAAAACTCGTCAGTTTTTTATGGTAGAATTGAACTGACTTTTAGAAGGGCAAACAGTTATTAAATTTAACGTGTGACCTATGAATTTCTATGTTCGGATGTCTAGTTTTTATTTATTTAAGTTTCAGGTCATTCCGATGATTGTGGAAGACGTTATGGTCATTTTAGTGACGAAATGTCAAAATAATTATTATGAAATTTTTTAAAAATAAATAGTATAGTAGTTATTATTTAATTTAATTTAATTTTTAATATTATTTTATGTCACTTTGGGTAATAAACAGTGGCTGAATGAAATAGAAATGAGACAAGACTACAAAAGTTATTCTTTCTTTCATATTTTGTTCTTCTCCTCTTTAAAAATTTGATTTTCTAAATTCCAATTTCTTTCACTTTACTCGTTGAATTACGTACTCTCTTGAAATTCAATTTTTTAAATTCTGATTTCTTTCACTTTACTCGTTGAATTACGTGCTGAAATAGAGATAATTATAACAAGAACAGCAAGGTTCAAAGTAAATGATAAAGAATACAAATCAGAAGACAGGACATCCTTCGACATTAACACCAGGAGCTATAGGGCATTGGGCAAGAGGACAATGATCGCCCATGTCTTGCCCCCACCAGCTCACACCATATATCCCATTCCCCTGCAGTGTAAAGCTCGTGGCAAGAGCCATCACCGCCACTCCCATGTCCAACCCATTCGACAAATTGTAGTTATGAGCAACCCACCAATCTTTAAACTTTTTAAACACATAATAGTTGAAGAAAGTCCCCACTGCAAAATAAGTCCAAATATTCACCGCACCGACTAATGGAGCCCTGAGTGCGCCGGCAAACATGATTGTAACGTTAAATGACTCGAGCCATTTTTTGTCGGGAAACATCCTCGCAAGCCACCAAACCAATATCGTGGCAAGTGTTCCGATAAGGAAGGCCCAGAACAAGTTCGAGTAGAGTCCTCGGGGATAGAAAACTTCAGCCGGACCAATCACGCCCCAGATAAACGAGCTTGAATAGCCAAGATTTTGGCTCGGACATGTCCATGGACTGCCCACCGGCAATTTATCCCGATGACAAATGTTTTCTACATTCGTAAGAATCAACCAGGCTGTCACGTAATAGAAGAAGGCCGATATCGCTGTCCCTCCTACCTGTGCTACGAAGAGGGAGCGTGGTGGGATTTTCATATAATGAGCTAATTTCATCTCATAGATGAAGGACATTGCATGCAACATGGTGGAATAGCCATACGATCTGAAAACCAAATTCGCAATGGCCTTTGATGGATAAAGGTATCCCCATATCCATTCCGCGACCGAACTCAAAGACAACATCTGCAAAACAACATAAAATGTCAAATAATTACCACGTATTAGGTCTAGAAGGTGTTCCAAAAGAAATACACCTGTCCAGTTGTAGCAAAAATTACACAGTTGGGGACGAGGAAAATAATCATCAGTAAACAAAGTAAAAGCATTCCCCAATAAGGAAGTTGTAGTTGCTTCTCAAATTCCAAATTCAAAATAGATAGAGCAAGCGTTGACACCAATATTACAAGAAACCACCATTGAGGTACTGGCTTATACTTTTTCATCAGCCTGTTGTGGACATCTCCTTGAACAGCATTGCTATCGTATGCTATCCTTATATGCTTAATCGTGTCCCTAATAAACAAGTCCGATCGTACTTCGAAGGTTAAATTATGTAGATCAAAGAGAGACCCCGAGTAAGAGAGAGATGTAGAGATACATATACCTTGCGTGATAAAGTATGAAATAAGTGATGCTTGAGGACAGTGTCGCGAATCCGAATCCGGTAGAAAGAGCATAGACGATGCCATAATAAACTTTAGAGTAGTTTTCGTACGCTTTACGATCCAAGGTTAGGTCCTCACTTAATACCCGAGAAACGTTGTACGGTTGTCCGCTATAGTCGAAAATCTCAGACGAATATATCGGAAAACGCTTAGAATCGTATAAGTTTGTCCAATAGGCAATTGGAGTCAAAAAATATATGAGCAATATGAATCCGATCATGTTACTTAAAATAGTTGAATAAGGTAACACCATTGGACTTCCTAGGTATCCTACCACTGCGTTCCAATCCAAGGCAATGGATCCAATTCCAAACCCATTTCGACCGGATCCAATAATCTGGGCTAGAATAGACTTCTTCCAAATCAGACAAACGAAAGATAGTGCTCCGAGAGAAGGGAAGAAGTAGCCAGGAATGATTGCGTACGCAAAACTACAAACCGCAGCAATTATAAAAAACTGCAGTGATCTCCTTTCTCGTTTACTTGATTTCTCTTCCCCCTCGTGCAAAGTTCTGCGCCAGTTTCAACTAAAATAATCAGTAAATTATATTGCTAGGGTTTACGTTCTAGTAACTCCGTGAAGTACCTGTATAATGTTACTTCAGCGAGAGATACAGGATACCACATGTATGGAGAATCTACGAGGAACTTCATTAGAATACCGGCAAACCCAAATCCAAGCAACTATTGGGATAGAAAAGAAAAATTAACCGATAAGGGAATAATGGAGTTGTCTATGCGGTAAGAAGATCTGATGTGATGAGACGTGTGAAAATATACCTGAGAAGTTTGAATCACGGATAACAATGTCCAAAAGTTAAGTTTTTTGTGGTAGAAAACCTTGGACAGACTCAAAATCTCTAACGCAACTGGGCTATCATCCCCCGAAAGGGCCAAAACTGCTAACACAAAGTGTTCTTTAATATTGAAAGGCCCTGGATTCATGGAAAAATTCATGTTCAAGAAGGGAACTTTGATTGATCTTTTGGGAAGAGTTCTGGCCATCATTTTTCCCAGAAAGAGAAGCAAAACCACTGCACAAGCATTGTTAATAGTAATAGAATACTGCCGGTAGCTGAAAAATTGATTCACACAAGCATAGATTGCGCATCCAAGAGGTCCTAAGACCCATGTTCGGAAAGTTAGAACAGGTAAGGATGGATCGTCTGTAATTGGAACAGTAAGTCTCACTTCTTCTATCGGAGAATCATTGATCTCCTCATCTCGATCTGAAAAGATAAAACACCAGCATATAACAAAAACAACCTATTAACTCTAGTTTCTTGGAAAAATAATGTAACATGGTAGCCTTACATTCATCTTTCGGCGCCTCGTCTCTCCCCGTCATGGTCAGATGTTCCAATCGCACTGTACCCAGAAAAAGGAAGAGAAAGAGAGAGATTAGGTCATGAGGTGGAGAAGAGCATTTTCCCTGCATGAATAAAACTACAGCGTGAGTAATGCAACAGAGGAATTACTGTCATTGATTAATCTTCCTAGTTTGTTTCACGTAGTTTCTGGGAAAATATTTCAAATGAAGCGGGATTGTCGTCTTACAGGCAATGAATTTCTATATGTAATGTTTTATTTTTCTTTTTTTGGTTGATATCCATAACATAATAAAATCTATCATGGAATTTTTTGATTCTTCATTAATACGCATACAATTAGTTTTATAATTAGATTATTTACAAGATATTGCATTAATTATGTATTAATTATAGTAGCATTGTTTGAGACATCATATATGAGTATTTTAAAAGCATATAATAATAAAGCAACCTTAATATTACGAAAAAACTTATAACCTAAAATAATCATCTGAAAATGATGGGTGAAACAAAATAACGGGAGGTGGAAAACAACNTAATTCACCAAACGCCATCCCTTTTTCCCTTTCTCGGTAACTCGTTATAACATGTTTTATTTGGGTTACTCTCACTTTTGTTTGGTCGTGACACTCTTGATAGGTGTCACTGACCTCTCTATTCTCCTTAAACATTGAGTAGCTCTTCTCGAGAACTTCTACTCAAAAGGCAAAATTTCTCGCCTCAGAGTTTTCACACCCCGGCCCGACAGTTTGTGAGGGGATTAAATCACGGTGACTCAGCGGCCCAGAGATAGGAGGTTTTTACCTGATATCCCAAGGAGCTACCTCAATATTGAGGGTAATAACTCTCACAATAGGACAGCGCAGACGTCGAACCTAGGCTCTTATACTCAATCTATCATCTTTGAGCCAACTAAGCTATGTCCGGGAGAGCAGCTCTTCTCGAGACCTTAATCCCACTAAACGCTGCTTTTTCTTGATTCAATTGATCACCTAGGACGACTAGGGGTGGGAAAATCGAACCTTTGAATTTGGAAAATATACACTAGACACCTAGAAGACGGCAGCGTGTTGAACACACTAATGTGGACGGTGGCGTGTTATAGCACTATAAATTTACCCTAAGCATATGCTATCGGTATAACTTACAATTTTCCTCCCATCTCCACTTTAATATAGCATATTTTTTATAAATTTTTAATCTTTACGTGATTTATTATATTTTTTTATTAATAAAATTAAAATAAATTATTAAAAATAGATAAAGCATCCAAACATTCTAAAATCATTAGTCCGCTAGAACGGGCAATCGAGCCGGCTCAAGCCTGGGATGGTCTGCTCGTCGAGCCTGCCGAGTCAAACGAGCCGAGCCTATCAAGCCTGTAGAGCCGGCTCGGTCGAGCTTTTTTCAAAAAAAATTGGCTCGAGCCGGCTCGCGAGCCTTGAGCCTAAACGAGCGAGCTGATCTGAGCCAGTCGAGCCTAAACGAGCCGAGCCAAATGAGCCCAACATAGAATTTTTTTTTTGTATATTGAAGTTTTCTAACTTTCCGTATTATGTAATTTTAAATTTTGATGAAAAATTTATGTTTATTGTTTTCTTCATTCAAAAAAAATTTTGCATGATAACGTTTGTATGTATCGGCTCCATTATGCCAAAGAAACACGAAGCATTGAATCAATATGTCAAATAAACTCGAAAACAATAACATTGAAACATCGAATCAATAACATTCAACATATATAACATCTGATTTGAAATCAATTCGTGAAATAGTTAACAATTAATAATCATGCATTGTAGGAATCGAGCTGCGGTCGACACCTTAGTATGAGGTCGACACCATGCACCGCTCTGTATTAATCTGCAATCGACCATTTAGCATGCGGTCGACACCATAAAACGCTCTGTATTAATCTGCAGTCGACCCTTTAGCATGCAGTCGACACCTTAGTATGAGGTCGACACCATAAAACGCTCTATATTAATCTGCGGTCGAAGCTTTAGTATGCGGTCGACACAATAAAACGTTATGTATTAATCACAAGCTCCAGTCTTGTTCGGCTCGGCACTACAACGATTCGAGCCAGACTAATCACGTAAAAACACTCCATTATTATGCTAATCATGTACAAGCACTCCATTACTACGCTACCATTTTCTAACTTACCGGAAGGAAAAAGTGAATGAAAATCCTTTTATTTCACTTTCCCTAACCACCAAATCCAACGCAAACAAGAGTTTTGTCTTGATCAAAAGTTAGATGTGAAAATATGAAAGTAGGAGGAAACTGCCTAACTGTGAGGCAATACACATTTGCAATACACATGGAGAAACTAGCCTTTTTAGATTCCATATTTTTGATGGGTGGAAAATGGTATTTGCCAATTCGCAAATTAGGTATAACTCACTTCTTTGTTCCCTCCCCTTTTCCTACTCACTCTCTTATTTTTTCCTCTATATATAGTTTCACGATATGGTTAGTGTTATTGGGCAAAATGTCTTCATTCTTCAAAGGTTTTGTGAAGGCAGTACTTCTTATTCTATCATTTGTGGCTGCTTCGTACATGTCCGAAGCTAAGATTGTGAGGCCGCCACCATGTTGCCCGGAAGATCGCAAGTGTTGCCCCCCTGGGTGGATGAAAAAAAAGTGAAAGCTTCTGTGGTAAAAGTTTGCATCCTCTGTGATTGTTACACATGCTCTGACAATGTGTTTCTACTGTGTGTGTGGCGTAATATGAGTTTCTACTACGTGTGTGCCGATTATTACGTGTGTATGTAATGGATGCAAGTGAAAATAAATGGTTAGCGACGCTATTCTACTTCTTACAGACTCAATTTTCCTATAAAAAAAAAAAAAAAAGAAGTCTTGAACCACCAAATTTTGAACGTATTCCTTTATGTAAATAAATGTACCGGTACCAACCCAATCCAAAAAAACCGTAACTGAACCGAACTCGATCTACACAAAGTTCAGACATACAATGGATTTGTGTTAGATTCGAATATAATTTTCCTCCCAAACCAACTCATGGGTCCTATGTCTACACAAACTTAAAAGTATGAAACAAGAAATCGAGAGACCATGATTGTCATAGTATTAGGGTTTTTCGTTCAAGATTTTTTATCAAGTTCCTTACACATCTCCCCACCTGAAAGGCCACATTACTTGTACACGTCTGCACGGGCATAGTTCAGTTAGTTCATGGATTATAAATTTGGTGTCAGGTAAAGGCCTCGCATCTTTGGGCTGTTGAGTCACTATGATTAACTCATTTCGCATGCTGTCGGGCCGGGGTGTGGAGGCACTGGGGGCGAGGGATTTCGCCTTTTAAATCAAGAGTAAACATCTAAGATGATAATACGACTTAAAGCAATTGCGGGCTATTGCTAGTTAATATTTATCTTAAATTTTTACCATGCAGTAAATTTTTAAACTGATATTGGAAGTGGGTTAAATCTTACTAGTTTACTAAATTTGACATTAAAATAGTACTTTGAGAGAAAGAATAATTGATAAGGCACAAAAGCATGGGTCAACAAGAATCAATAGAGCTAATATTTAAAGGCACTTTGTCTCTCAGCATTAAAATTGGTGCATCCCCGAGTCGAAACTCTCATTTGTGCAAATAACCAATCAAGTAAATTAAGTAATTGATTTTCTTAAAGGCCGTAAGTATTATTTTTTATTTCCTTCGTAGCTTTTTGCTCTCCTTCTATATTATTTTAAGTAGAAGGGTAGGTCTTATCTAGGAGTGGGCAATCCGGGCCGGACCTTAAGGTTTGGCCCGAAACCTTAAGCTCCGGGCCGGGTACGATTCGGGTACGGGTAGAAATTTAGGGGTCCGGGCCGGGTAAACGGGTATTAAGTCCGGGTATCGGGTACTGTGGAAATACCCGATACCCGTTTAATACCCGTGGATAATAAAAAAAACTGCTGAAAATCCGAACGGGTATCGGGTATTAAGTCCGGGTATCGGGTTTTTTATTTTTTTTTAATAAAAAAAAAAAACCAATATATTTGCCCACCCCTACCGGGTACCCGAAATTACCCGAACCCGACCCGGAACCTTAAGGTCCCGGATAGCAGTGCGTCCTACCGGGTCCAGGCCGGGTATCGGGTAGTGTATATTACCCGATACCCGGCCCGAATACTCGTTTGCCCACCCCTACTCTTATCTTCCCCTGCTCCTCTAATCATCACTAATCATATGAGTTGGTTTAGTTTTTTTTTTTTGCACAATAAGATCATTAAAGTCGGTTCCTAATATTTTGGACCAGAATCGAACCAGACCATATATTCGATTTCGGTCTTGATCCAGTCGGACATTCTCATTTACTATATATTTTTTAAATTTTTAATATAAACAAATTAAATTTTGAAGAAAAATAGTTACGAAAATCTATAAATTCCAATAAATTATTTAATTAACTATTATAGTCTAATAAACTACACTAATATATCAAATTTACATAAAAATTCAATTGAAAAATTAAAATTAGCTAAAATTGGTCCGGTTTGATAGTCTGGTTAGATTTTGAACACCCATGACTATGGAAATAAATTATTTTTTGATAGCAGACTATTATATAATTAAAAAATAAAGAGTAATCATATCCTTGCACCACTGCGTGAATGATGCTATCAAGGAATTATTGCCATTAAAATACTCCTTATTTGCTTCATAGAGTTCTGCGAATCAACCAGATTACGATGACCCGACCACTTAGGAGAGTTACGCTCAAAGATGGTCTTCTCGAGTCAAATCCAGTAAGATTGTCCACTTAAGGAAGAGAGTTACGCTCAAATATGATCCTACTTAAGGAAGAGAGTTACGCTCAAATATGATCCTGCGATCTATATCCGACTCAAATTTTAGGTTGATTTCGATAAAAATTAATATTGATTTTTTTAAAATTCAAAATCAATTTAATTATAAGTCGATCAAATCACGCATAAGTGTGAGAATGATGAGAGAACATTTTGGACATCATGCATGAAGAGTTATATCTGAATACGTAAGTTATGCATGGATTTGGAATAAATTGAAACGTGGTAATGATTCCCGGACTGATAATTTAATAAAAAAGGAAGAAGAGTATCAGAAAGGATGGAGATATTTACAAATAAAAACTAAATCAATAACTTTCAAGCAGTGGAAAAGGTTGAGTTAACTAGATTAACAAGTGTCAATGTGAATTCATGTCAGCTTGGTTGAGACTTGAGAGTTTGAGGACGATGGACTCAAATCGAGGCAATGCCGATGGAGAGGCTTCAATTTCTGGTCCGGAGGGCAAGGCATGGGCGCAGGAGCAGGGCGAGCGATGAATGTCGGGATTTCATCACCGGGCATCAAAACCGACATCTCCCGAGAGTAAACTGTCATCTGGTCACATAAAACCTCGCAAGTAAGTTACTATTCTCAAGCACTGAGAAAAGGTATCGATTCGAAAAGACAAAATCATTTGCATTTTCCATATAAAGTATATAATTCAAGTAGCCAAATCATGGAACCCCGGAAGAAATGATCAAAAACGGAAAGAGCATTCCTTGCATAATCATGGCATTTGTTTTAAAAAAAGGGGTTAAAATCCTCAAGAACAAGTTATGTTCCTTGAAAAAAGGGTGATAAAATAATCCGAAGAAAATTTCTAAAAGCTTACAAGAAGCACTCATGGAAGACGACAAATGGGAAAAAGTTTCGAAATCCAAATGGTAATCCTTTCGAAGAATGGAAAAACTTGTCGGCTTAGAGCTATGAACATTCTTGAAACTCGAATTATGTTGGGAGACAGAGCATGTGATTATGTTTGAAATTGGCCAAATAGCTGCATAGCATTGAATAAAACGAAGCAGCCCAGAAAAAAAAAGCAAGCCAACAATTAATGAGAGAGGACCTATTCTAGTTTAAGACCTTAGTTTATCATATCCTACTGACACTATTTCAACCACAGTTTAATCCTTAAAACTGTGCGTGATTTGTATAATATTGACTGGCTAAGACTGCCATTAGGATGGAGACAAAAACACATGATGCTGAGAAAGATAATGTAGACCCACCATTAGTCTATCTAAACGGAGTTGAGAAGGCAAATCACTGCATTAATGTTTTATGTTTTTGGGTTTGAAAGTCTATTAATGTTTAATTATGTACCCATCGAAAGAATCATAGTTTAGTGTGCAATTTCCAAGACTGATAATCGATTGAACCGCCGTCTAACTAAGTAAACTAGTTTGGATACTTAGTTATCTTCCATTTCTTAGATATCATCCATGGTGGTTTGTCAGAAACTTCTAAAATGAAGATATTTTTTTGCTGACAACAGTCCATCTATAGTGTCTTGTTAGCTTTGGATACTTGTATAAGAACGATGAACACATTAAATCATGAGTAAGAGAAATTTGAGATTGTCAACAAATCTTGACCATTAACTCTGTTATGTAAGCAAGATTGGGATAGATTTTTTGAATGTTTTTGTAAAGCCGATATGTTTTGAGCTTGCAGAACAAGCTAGAGCAGTAGAGCACTGAGAAAGCAAGGAATCCATGGCAATCAATATGCAGGAGAGAGAAAAAGAGTGCGTACTTTTGGAGAGGGGCAAGGAAGCTTGACTATATGAGCCTCGAGATCCGAAGTAGGGCGAGGAATCGACGACGGAGATCTGGGCCTGAGAAACCTCTCAAAAATAGCCATGACAAGGAACATGGAGATGAGAATAGCAGTGGCTACGAACCCAAACGACACAGCGTTGACAGAATCATCAAAACGACTCCAATGCTCGGCTTTCTCTGGATTCAATGGCGCCACTGCAGGAAGCATTGGAGCTATGGCTCCCCATCTTTCTTCCCCAGTAATCATCAAACACTTAAACACCTCACAGAAATCGTTTCTCTGTACTCTTCAAAGACCTCTCGCCCATAACCAAAAAAAGACTAAAAAAGAAGAGAGAGGGATAAGAGAAACTGGGTTTTCAGGGGTGAATCAGCAGAGAAAGGTGGAAAACAATAGTCGATGAAAGAGATTTCAGAAAGAAATATGGGTTGAAAGGAAGCCCAGGAAAGAGGCGTTTCTGCACGTTTGAAGGCGGGAGGAAATGGCTTATACTGCTAATGCTCTCCTAAAGGCAAGAGCCAAAAAGAAAAGGAAGAAACTCGAGAGAGGGACAGAGACGCGAGTACATACTGAAAGAGAGCTGTGGCACTGCAACTGAGAGAGAGAGAGAGAGAGAGAGAGAGAGAGAGGGGTGGGTTTGCCATGCATAAAAAAAACAAAATTGAAAGAAACTGATGCAAAAGGTCTTGCAAGCTAACCGAAGCTGCGACCCAAGAGGCACTGGGGAGGGGATGGGGCCCACTCGAAATAAAATTGAATCATAGGAAAGTGGGCCCCGCTGGTGGACCTTCGCGTGCAAACGCACAGCACGTGTAGATCTTTCAGTTCTCTCTCTTCTTCCCGTGGTCCCCACTCACGTGTCTGCGCGCCAGATTTGTTCGGTGACCGAGATCTTACACGTGGCGTATATTCATTGGATGTTCAGTCTGGCGCCGTCCAACCCTGATGAGCTTGACCGGAACAAATCAGAGCCGTCTATGTCCGAGACGGAGTTTTGACTGGGTGGTGGGCCAGGTAAGAAGAGCTTTAGGAGTGGTGGTTCGTCAGACTTTCTCTTCTTTTGAAGTTGTTGCAGGCTTTCAGGTTGGGCCTTCATTATACAGCTCACTCTTTTCCTATTCAGCCTCACTTTTCACTCTTATTATTATTAAATCATTCATCAAATTTAAATTAATAAATAAACTTAAATATTTTTAAAAATAAAACAAATCAATTTTCCAACCTTTTATTCTATTTTTTTATCGAATAAAGTAGCAAACATTTTAAGTAAATATCTCAAAAAATATCTGAATTTATCATGTAATTAAGTCGTAAAATTAAAATATATCATAAAGGAACCCACGAAATTATTCTCGACAATCACGATCGAAGGACCATTAGAACTAGAAGGGGTGAAATAACGTAGAGAGAGACAGACAAGACTAGCGTTGACACGACACAGCAGACAGTAGAAACTTGAAAAGAGAAGGAAATTCAAGGAAGAACTTCACCCCGCCCATCTCTTCCCGGATAAGGATATTCAAATCCAGGATTTGGAACGAAACCATCATCTCCCCTTGGAATGTAATTGCTAAACGGTCCAAATAGACCGCCCAAATTGCCTGAATAGTACGGCGGAATCGGAATCCTTCCGATACCCGGAATGTACATCGTGCCAGCTTCGGCAATCAACCAATCGGCATGCTTCTGCTCTCCGTATTCCGGGATGGTCCGGCCGCCCTCAGTTTGCTCCTTTAACACCAGAATTATGAGGAGGAATAGCAGAACTGATGAGCTGATTTTGTGAGCCATTCTTGAAGAAGAACAACAGTTAGTGAGATATTTGGACGGTGTAAGCTCAAGAATGGATTATATAGCCCAAGATTTGAACCAGGTGGGTGAAATTTGTGCGGTGAGTTAAAGAGATTTGGTCAAAAAACTGAGCTATTATGCTTAATAATTTGGTTCAAATGAAGAAAATGGTGGGAATGATGGTCAACAACAGCTCTGGAGGCTCATAAATTTGGCCCCACAAGAAGACCACAGAGAAAATGTGAAATTCCAATCGTTTTTGAAACACGGTGCAGCTCGGAAATCGTCGGAAGGAAGCATTGTCGTCGCTCGGGGAGGCCTTCGCCAGAATCGGAAAGCTCGGGGAGCCACCGTCTCCCCAGAAAATTATAAATATATGAAAATAAATAGAAGAAAAGAAAAAAATAAACCATCGTGGGTCCACCGACAACAAGTGTGTTCTACTTCATCCACCACCTCACACGTGTCGCTTTGTCCTGGACTGTCCGACTGTCATCGTCTTCTTCCTAAACCGCTGGATTACGTAGCGGTACCAGAAAAGGCTTGATTAACAGTCGCCTTGCGTCGTTTTTACCTGTTGCGTCCGCGTTTTGCCCCGCTGCTAATCTGAACGGCTACGAAGGCAAAACTTTATCGTACAAATCAGCTTGATATGTTGGCTTTAATGGAGATTCAGAGTGTGGTTGAGATGAATTAGTGTGTTCAGGAAGAAACCAATCCGTGGTGGGGGAGTTTTCTGGGTAGAGACGTACGAATCCCACTATACATCAATGTGGCTTGTTTTGGTAATCTCCGTCTTCAAGTCTTTTCCCTGATTTCATGCTCTCTCTCCTCTCTTTCTTTCTCTCTATAAATTTTCTTTTCCCATCTGATGAAGTTTCTCACAGAAAATTATGGGGGGTTTTGTTTGTTTGGCTTTGAGAATTGACACGCAATCGCCGTTCCGGTCTGTCTAATTAATTGACCATTTTCGAGGATTTTGTGAAGAACAGAGTCTGCTTGGATTTTGTTACAGTGGAGAAAATGTAGAGAGAGAAACGTTTTCTTTGGATGAAAATCTTTTGTTCTACGCATCGGACGCTGATTGATTCCAAGAACGTTGCCAGGGAAGCCGCTAAACTTAGGAAAGAGATATTTTAATTCCGTGAAATTCGCTTCATATTTTCTTCCCACCCTTGTCTCTTAGATGTTCGTCAATCTTCTAGCTGTTTTTGGGGTCTGTCTGATATTCTCAAGTTTGAGAAAGAGCTTGAATCTTTCTCTAAAAATGATTTCTGATAAAGGGCCGAGGAACTCAAACCTCGATTGCTTCCTCCAACGCACGACTCCGATTGTTCAATCCCAGTCCTTACCAAAGGTTTTGCTTATTCTCAGTTTTTCGTTTTTCCAATTTTTAAATCTCAGCAGAATCTTGCATATTTGGGGCGGGTATTGTTTAGAATGAAACTCTAAAAGTGAACTTAGGAAAAGAGAGAAGAGAGATCGAAAGGGTTCGGATTTTTTTGTATTAGTCAGAGTCGAATTCAATTATCTCAAGATTCATCCGTTAGATCGACGTGAAATTTGGACAGCAACTTTACGACATACAGAGGTACATTCTGAACGGTGGAGATCGTGTTTTGTGCTTTTTAAGGTTGTCCGATAAGATAAAAACGGAACTGTTGTTTCGTTTTTAGTTTAATAATCTCTTGTTTTTATTGTCTACCAAGATTATTGTTTTTATCTTGATGAAGTATGGTATGTCTCTAGTTTGATAATCTAGAGATAATATTTGGTTGTACCCATTATTTCTGATATAGTGGAAGATTGATTAAGCGGCCTATGAGTCCCGTGGTTTTTTACCCTATTTGATTCGAGAGTTTTCCACGCTAAAAGTTTTGGTGTCACTAATCTCGTTTCTCTGATGTTTATAATTATTGATTGATATTGATTTGCCTATTTGATTACAAGTAGTAAAGAACAATATATTTTATCTGCTGTGCAATCTCGGTTTAAAATTTTATTGAGTATTATCAATTTCTCAGCGTATTTGTCAACAAATCTCTCGTAATCCTGATTAACCCAGTGATTTTATTATCAGAAGGAATTCGGAAACCTCAGCCGTTTATGGCATCCTTCGGACGGAGAGAAAGTAGAGTGGTTTACCTTGGCCGATCTCTGGAACTGTTACCATGAATGGAGCGCTTACGGAACTGGAGTTCCAATCGTCTTGAACAATGGCGAAACCCTTGTTCAATACTAAATCCCATACCTCTCCGCAATCCAAACCTTCACAAGTACTCCATCAACAGACAGCTTCAGGTAACTATTTCATAAGATTGCTCTGGATAACGTTTGAGCATTTGGGGATTTTAATATCAAGTTAATAAACCAGGGAAGAGATCGAAGCCGGTGAATGGGAGACGAGGGATTCCTTTAGCGATTCGTGCAGCTTCGAAAGCGATAGTGATAAGCTATGGAGATGGGATGGAAGCTCATCAGAGGATGGAGGGGTTCTTGAGCAGGAGAATCTCTTCCATTTAAGCGACAAATTGGGTTATCTTTATTTTCAATACTTTGAGACATCAACTCCTTACGGAAGAGTTCCTCTNCGCACAGAAAATTATGGGGGGTTTTGTTTGTTTGGCTTTGAGAATTGACGCACAATCGCCGTTCCGGTCTGTCTAATTAATTGACCATTTTCGAGGATTTTGTGAAGAACAGAGTCTGCTTGTATTTTGTTACAGTGGAGAAAATGTAGAGAGAGAAACGTTTTCTTTGGATGAAAATCTCTTGTTCTACGCATCGGACGCTGATTGATTCCAAGAACTTTGCCAGGGAAGCCTCTAAACTTAGGAAAGAGATATTTTAATTCCGTGAAATTCGCTTCATATTTTCTTCCCTCCCCTGTCTCTTACATGTTCGTCAATCTTCTAGCTGTTTTTTGGGGTCTGTCTGATATTCTCAAGTTTGAGAAAGAGCTTGAATCTTTCTCTAAACATGATTTCTGATAAAGGGCCGAGGAACTCAAACCTCGATTGCTTCCTCCAACGCACGACTCCGATTGTTCAATCCCAGTCCTTACCAAAGGTTTTGCTTATTCACAGTTTTTCGTTTTTCCAATTTTTAAATCTCAGTAGAATCTCTCGTAATCCTGATTAACCTAGTGATTTTATTATCAGAAGGAATTCGGAAACCTCAGCCGTTTATGGCATCCTTCGGACGGAGAGAAAGTAGAGTGGTTTACCTTGGCCGATCTCTGGAACTGCTACCATGAATGGAGCGCTTACGGAACTGGAGTTCCAATCGTCTTGAACAATGGCGAAACCCTTGTTCAATACTACGTCCCATACCTCTCCGCAATCCAAACCTTCACAAGTACTCCATCAACAGACAGCTTCAGGTAACTATTTCATAAGATTGCTCTGGATAACGTTTGAGCATTTGGGGATTTTAATATCAAGTTAATAAACCAGGGAAGAGATCGAAGCCGGTGAATGGGAGACGAGGGATTCCTTTAGCGATTCGTGCAGCTTCGAAAGTGATAGTGATAAGCTATGGAGATGGGATGGAAGCTCATTAGAGGATGGAGGGGTTCTTGAGCAGGAGAATCTCTTCCATTTAAGCGACAAATTGGGTTATCTTTATTTTCAATACTTTGAGACATCAACTCCTTACGGAAGAGTTCCTCTCATGGATAAGGTTGTCTCAGTTCAAATTTCATTTGCTCTAATCGTTCATATTTCTTGTTGGATTGCTAGATCACTGGCGGAAATTTGAATCATAAACCATATCGGATTCGGATTTCCTTATCGGGTTGTTCTTATGCTTTCAGATTAGTGGTTTGGCTCGAAGATATCCGGGATTGATGTCATCGACAAGTCTCGATCTTTCGCCGGCAAGTTGGATGGCCGTCGCTTGGTTAGCGTTTTTCTCCGTGTCTCGAGTCGATTTCTTGTTAGTACCATGTTGTTTTGATGTTGTTATGTCGTGTTTAAGGTATCCAATTTATCACATCCCCATGGGAAGAACAATCAAAGATCTCTCGACATGTTTCCTCGCGTACCACACGCTCTCGTCCTCTTTTCTAGGTACCCTTTCACTACATAATTTTACAGCGCAGTTAATATTTGATGCGATTATAAAAATATGCGATTATCGCTGCAGACATGGACGGGGAGGTGGAGCAAGAGGGGGGAGTGGAGACGAGCCGGAAGAAAGGCGAAAGCATTTCACTTGCGCCGTAATGCATGAACTTATCTAAAATTAAGGCGATTAGATACTTTTTTTTAAAATATAATGCATGAACTTATCTAAAATTAAGGCGGCTACTTGTATCTGATTGTGGAGATAATCTAGTTTATTTAGCCATGCTTAGATAGATATAAAACAATTTAATTAATACATGGTTCTAATTAAATAGTCACGTTGACCTACTATTTATCTTATAATTAAAAATTAATTTATTCAAAAAGCTCGACAGAGCCGGCTCGAGTAGGCTCGACAGGCTCAAAAGGCTTGGCTCGTTTGGCTCGTCAGGCTCGACGAGCCGGCTCGATTGCCAGCACTAGCCCAGTCTACCTTATCATAGCTTTTTAACGAAGTTTTGATTGTATGATCGATTTGCCTTCGACAAAACCTAGGTTGTCTTTTGTTCAAACCAATAGCAAATGAACAAATCAAAGAGTAATAAATAAATCGAGTTAAAGTAAGTAATAAGGAATATTTGTAAGTCGGCTTCTATTTATCTTATAATTAAAAAGTAATTTATCCAAAACTTATTTTAATTAGAACAAATATTACTTTTACTCACTGAAATTATGAAAAAGTTAACTTAAAATTTGACGATTAATACATTTAATTTTACCATAATTTAAATAGAAAATTAAAGGCATATGTTACAGCTAATTCGAAGTTCATGGAGTGAATTAATATTTACTCTTTTTATTACATAGAATTTATCTTAATTATCACATGAGTTATTTATGGATATGAAATTAGAAAATTATTCAAGTATTACCCTTAATTTTGTCAAAACATAGTAATTAACGCTCCATTTTTAATTAATATGTAGAAAGACAGATACGAGAAAGATGATAATTACGAAGGATCATGGGCTATTTTTTTAATGCATGCAATAAATTAAATATAAGTAATATATTGTATTTGAAATTTAGATTCTTTAATTATTTCTATTATTTTTTTAAAATATCTCGATATAATATAAAAGCAAAGGATGCATGGCTAATTTGTCAATTATTTAAAATAATATAATGTCATTATTTTAATTAAATAATAGAAAACTATGTCACGTCGTTTGGGTAGCTCTAAATTATTGTTACCTAAACAAAGAAAAAGGCGGAGTCAATGGGAAGAACTGCCTTTGAAATACGTCCCAGCTACTCTCAAATATCTCTTCTTTTTTTGTATATAAATTCAATTATTTTCAAGCTGTTTTATTTCATTTAGGGATAAGACAAAATGATCGATTTAATCACCGACACGTGCCTATCCACACCGACAAAAAGGCTTTTCTTGGTTATTTTGAACGCTTCCACCGAAAGTTAATATGTTTCCAATTAATAAAAGCTTAAATTAATTTTTTTAAATCAAAGTATTTATGCAATATTTATTAATATATTCGATTTTCGTGAACTTTGGTCATTGAAAAATATGTTCGAAATAAATTATAAATATATTTTTGGTAATTTCATAATTTAAGTTTATTTCTGGCTATTTAGAAAATATAATTGATAAATTTTATTATAATAGATGAATGATGTGGAGCTGTATTGGAGTAGAAGCGAAGAGACGAAGAAAAATTGACCATGCCGTGTGGGTCCCGCTAGAAATTATTAACCAATCAGAACATTGTAAAATTGAGATATTTTCACTCTCTCTCCTCTTCAAACCGCTATAAACAGCCGTTCTTCCCCCTGATTTCCACCGTCGCTGAGCGCAAACTCATCTCCTGCCTCCGCCGTTCTTCGGCACTGCTCCTCAGAAGTTCCGGCACCGGCTCCCGCTCTGCGCTGCTCGCTCTCTTCTCTTCTGTTCTCTTATGTTTTGCGATGATTCGTTTCTTACCAGAAATAGCTTCTCCATTCTCTTTTACGTTCTCTTGTCTCTCTGGAAGTGCCCTTTCGAAACGAGCCCAGATTCTCAAATCCACCCTCTTTTAGGTTTTGCTCAGATATTTCTGTTTGATCGTCGTTTTCTATTTGTTTTATTTTTATTCGGATCCTCCCCTCTTTTGCAATTCGTTAAATTTCCGGACCCGTCTTTAGAAAGATCGTTCTTTTCCGTTGTTTTGAGAAGAGAGCGAGCTGGTGGCTGTTTATGAACCTATGGCCGGAGGTAAGAGCAGTGGGAAGTCAAAAATGGATACCGATGAAGCCCAGAGGATGGGTCAGGCTCCGAAAATGGACGCGTCAAGCTGGGAGAGGCGGCATTGGAAGCCAGTTTTTGATGAAGCTTCCATGTCTCGGAGACCTTTTAAGAAGAGTCGGAGCCCCGAACGAGACAACCCGGTTCAACCATCATCTTCAATTCCTTCATCTGTTTCTCGAGTCCCACCGGCGCTGGTCTCCGGCCATCAATCTTCACGAATTGTATTTCCCTTCGCTTTCGAGCCTTCCCAGCAGTTCATAAACACGCCTCAACCTGTTTTTCGCCCATCAATGGAGCCTTTCCCCCAAAATCCCCACCAAATGGTTTCCTTCTCTTCTCAACACCCTCCCGTCGTTGGTTTCCCGCGCAATTTTGGGGCAGATTCAGTGTCCTTGGAGCAGCAGCAGCAGCTTCTTCGGTACTGGAGAGATACGCTGAATCTCAACCCGAAAGGGACGGTGACCGACTCCGGCGCCGATGATCGGCTGCCGTTGAGGCCACCGCCTCTTCAGCCGCTGCACACCACGAAGCTTTATCGTGGAGTTCGACAGCGTCATTGGGGAAAATGGGTGGCCGAAATTCGCCTTCCTCGAAACAGGGCCAGACTCTGGCTCGGCACTTTCGACACAGCTGAAGAGGCGGCCATGGCGTATGATCGCGAAGCCTTCAAGCTGAGAGGAGAAAACGCCAAGCTCAATTTCCCTGAACGTTTCCTCAACAAAGAACTAGAAACTCCCGGTGAACCACCAATGCCGCCGGAAATAAATGCGCCGCCGCAACAATCGCCGGAAAGAACTCAAGCAGAGAACCTCGACTACCATTTATCAACCGGATTGCGAGAGTTAACGGCAGTCGATGAAACCCACGGAGTTTGTTTGTCAAAGGATGATGGTTCGCCGTCAAATGAACAAGTTTGGGGGGAAATGACGGAAACTTGGTTCAACGCAGTTTCCTCCGGTTGGGGTCCCGGCAGTCCGGCCTGGGACGATTTCGATTCTTCGAACAATTTCCAGTTTCAGTCTCAGCTTCCTTTCTTCAACCTTAGTCATAATCCCGACGTTCAAAACCAGGAAGATTTCGGCTCTTCTTCCTCCCCTTTCTTCTGGGGGGACAGAGATTGAAATCAACCGTTCACAGGGTGGCGCATTTTTCACCAAGCCAACCTGTGACCCTTATCTTCTTCCTCTTCAGCGTACTCTTGCGAACAGAGTGCTTAGTTTGCTTCATCTTCGAAAGCCCTCCCCAGAAAAGGCTGCTCATATTTCTCGCAGGCTTTTTGCATTAATGGTGGACCGTTGAGACTAGGAGACAGTTTTGTGATCTCCTTCTTCTTCGGCTGCCTTTCTTCCTTTCCTCCGGAGCTTCGTTTTTCAGCTCCCATGGCGGACTCCCTTTCTTTTACTGCACACTTTTCTGTACTTGTTGTTTTCGTAGAAGCATCTGTAGTATCGTCTTTCGTCTCATTTGCTGCTTATCCTACTTAATTTCTTTTTTCCATTTTACTAACTAAGAATTTAATTAAATTGAGATTCTCAAACCAAGAGATTATTTTAGAAGGCATACATGTTAGGAAATGATGGATATTCAACCATATTCCCTCACATCATTTACTACACATGATTCAAAATTCCCTTCTCGAAACCTCATCGCTTGTTTCATGAAAAAGATTTTGACATGCTTTGTACTTGTTTCAGATGACTTTGGTGGGACAAAACCGTGCACCGATCGATTTTGAACTTCAAAAAGATTAATCGTGTAAGTTTAACTAATTTTTTGTGATTTTATAATTATTTTTTCCCAAGTGATTTGAACAATTAAATTAAAGAACAAGGGATAGAAATACAATTGATTTATTAACGTGGTTCAGTCAAATATTTACTTACGTTCGCGTTATAAGGCTGCACCTTGAAGATTTTTTATATCATCGTGATTAATTTACAGTGTCAATCAAACCTTACACTTTGACTCTTTTTTTACGAAGAATGTCACTCTTATTTTTTTTATTCTTTTTTTTTAAGGAAGTCACTATTCATTCATAATTTTCTAATTAAAAAATAAATGCTTAAAATAATCGGGTTACGAACATATAATTCGTACAATTTCACACAATAAAAATAAATTTCAAATTACATTCATNAGAGAGAGAGAGAGAGAGAGAGAGAGAGAGAGAGAGAGGGTTTACAGTTTTACACAGCCAGAAAAAACACACATTGGATACAATAAAAAAGGTTATTTAAACATGACAATAAAACAAGCACTCTCTCCCTTTGGAAAAAGGCTGTTTGATCCTACCCAAAATTAAAAAGAGGACCTGCAAGCTTTCGATACAAACAGGAAAGGAAAACACACAGAACATAGACCTGACAAAGTGTACAACATAAGAGAAAACGCCACGGATGCGCAGAGGGTTGTTTCTTCTGAAAAAAAAACTACAGAAGCAGAACCCACAACCACTAATGTTATGGAGATTAGGAACGAGTAAAAGTATTCTGCCTTTAGGAGATGAATTTCAAGCGCGAGGGATAAGTGGCTTTCGGAGACCAGTTGCTCGGAATCACGTCTCTGGCCGACAGAATTCTGGCCGTCGACAATGTCTTCAATTTTACAGAAAACGGCCCTTTTAGAGGCCCTCGGTTGACACACCAATTCGCACCCCATACATGATTCATCTCCAGCCATGTATCAGAGCTTGCCTGCCATTTTTAAGGAATTCGATGAGCAAAGCCAGAACAGAGTAGAAACAAGAGGCTGAATATCTTTTTAGAGCTCGACTGAATAAAGAAATGCACATTTTCAGAGGCATGCCTTCTGGTCATGTGATGTGTTGAGGGAAGGATTAAGGAAATTAAGTATGTTTAGAAAGATGCTAATCTGGCTTTTTAATCTTTATGGGCACGCTTTGTCTCTTTGGGGTTCTGCTTTTTAGGTCAAAATGTTGGATCTTTTGTATGGACGGATTCTTCGTGCATAATTAGTTGCAGTGAGTAAACTGATGTGGCTGAAAATGGAAAAGAGAGGCTCACTTACTTCTCTTATGTGCATGGACCCGATATCTCCATCGCCATCCTCGAACTCGACCAGGAGCGAGAGCCAGTGATCTGTCGAACCCTCGTTCACGTGGAAAGCTACGTTCTTGCCGGGGTATTTGCACTGAGTCCTGTGTCAAATGAACCGAGTTTTGGTTAGATATAGCCATGGTGCGTTTACCGAGTGGCTCGAGTTTTGTTAACCACCTTTTGAAGATGACTGAGATTTCGCCCCGGTTCCTAAGCTGCCCACCTTCGCCGTACACAGCCATGCGGCCGAAGGCGGCGCCGCTGAGGTCGAAGTGGGTGCGGCCACCGGAGCAGTAGCCACCGGGGCACTCGTCTGTCACGATTATAGTCACGGCTCGTCTAGTGCATATGGTTTGGTCCAGGCACTTCACCTTGAAGCAAGCTCCGCAGCCCTCCCCGTTCTTGAACAAAACTGGGCTCACCGCGCCTACCCTTGCTCTCAATGGCTTCACATCTACTAAGTTTCCATACCCACAAGCTCCTCCTGAAAATATCAAGACCCAGATTGTCAAACTTCCGGGCTTCTACTCACCGGAAAATTAACACCGTTTACCGTCGCTGCCGTCTCCTTCCGGGCTCCCGTACCAAGTGGCTGTAGCGGGAAGCCAATGCGCCGATGAAACGTTGTGCTTAAGACGAGCGGACTCGACCAAACCATTCCCCAACAACAGCAAGCTCGCCGTCGCAATCCACAGTTGAACTGAAAGTCTCTCGAGGATTCCGGCCATCGGAAACGGCGGACTAGGGCTTTAACCGGAAGCAATTTTCTCACCGGCGAGCGGGAAATCCAAGAGAAATACAGTTGCTCCAAATCAAGACGTGATTTGAGAGTGATTTTCCCCCTGCCTCGCCAGTACACTAGAAGCTACACTTCTCCGAGTCTGTTTTTCACCAGTTCGTCTGGAAAAGAGTTTCTATATAGACAGCCTTACGTCTGTCTGCTTTTTATTACTATTCAGTCCCTCATACTTCCTTTTAATTACGAATTGCCACTGTACCACGCCGTTAACTCTCCTTAGGGGCTTTTTGGTCTTATCCAATCTCAAATATTTATTATACAGTTAATGTCGTTTGCATCGGAGGGGGGAAACGGTCGAAAGGGATAGGACGACCTGTCAATCTAAATAATATAATGTAATAATTAAATAAACCCAAGATCCATAATTATTTAAATATTAATTTAAGCACTTAAATCAATAAATTAGCCTTTGTTTAATCTCTCCCGATTTGTCGGCAGCTCAGCAGTATACGTTCTTCACCCATATCTACACATGTGAGATAGCCAAAACCCTAAATAATTAGCCATGATCGGAGGAACACACATGACTAGCAATGCTAGAAGCCAAACCCGATGAATCCGATACACCTTCTAAAATACGATTATTTTCTCGAAACGGCTATGATTGAAGGAAGTATGAGATCCATTTTGCCGGATAAAAATAAAAACCTTTGCATGGATCGTGGAGTGTGGCCAGAAATGAGGATGTAAAGAGATATAGTGGGGGGTTCATGAGGGCGTTAATGGTGGTTGGAGGGGTTTGGTTAATGGGGTGAGTTGGTCGGCACATGTTGGCACGCAGCTTTTGTAGACCGAGACTTTCTATCCTCTTCTTTACAACCTAGAGCCATCCACCTGTGTGAGTTTTTTTATTGTATTTTTTTTACATTTAAGAAGAATTCTTAATCTGCGTTGGCTCGGACTGCTGCGAATGTGTTGATAAATTGGAAATTCACTTTGTAAATGAATGCGATGTGAACTAGTTAGATCTTTTAGTGGCTCAAGTTGCAGAGCTCTTAGGAACAGCTCGTTGAAGGGCATTGGGAAGATGATCTTCATCGCCGACTTTCTGTCTCTTTCCTGGCTGGTTTCTTCCTTTGGATTTCTTCTTCAGACCAGTGCTTTTTGACCAGAGGGACATCGGACCGGGAAGACAGAGCTTCTTTACCGGAGGAGTAGAGCTCTGAATGACCTGTCCCTACAATTCCGTTGAAGGGATTCACCTGCATCACGTCAGGGCAGCAGAAACCGGTTCAGAAATCCCTCACTATTAACATCATTGATAAAAACAAAAAAAAAAAACAAATCTAACCCAATAGCTACCAAAATAACAGCTTTATATATTAAATATTTATTTCAACAAATCAGCACAAAAAATAATAAAACCTCAAATAAAAATATGAAAAAACTCCGATGGAATACGGAAGCCGAAATAGAAGGTTCTTCGAGATCAATCTATGAAAATAGAGAATATGGTAATCATGTTTAGAGATTCGAAATGTAAAGATGAGAGCTAATTTTTATCCAAAGTAGTATTTGATATAGTTTTCAAACGACTCAGCCAACCAAGCTCGGGCCTTGATTCAACCCAAAGCTGGTCGAGTCAAGCAAGTGCCTAGTCTGGTCCTCCTAAGCAGGACCTGAGGCCTAGTTTCATAACTCTCCGTGTGCCCTGCTTCAATTGACAACCAAGCAGAATATTGTAATTCGTAACAGCCTTCAAAACCCCGTTTTTCAAGTCCGAATCACAGATTAGATCTCTGCAACGTTCCTCCATTGTTGCGCTCTTTATTCCATGTGCTGGCCCAGATGATTTGTTCTTGAGAATGGAATCGATTCGCCGTGATAAAAACGAATCTCAGCTGGCTTCACCATCCTTCCATTGTTTTTCTATTTCTCTCTGTACGTTTAATGCAAAAGATTCATTATTCTTTCCTATGTGACTGTTAGTTGGCAACGGGTCCACGGATTCATAGCCATAAGCCAACCATAAACGTCCTTGTTTTATCTAACAATCGACGACAGCTCGATCGATGGTTGGATCGTGCACACGTGTCCGTTGTTGCGTTGGAGCCACGTTCTGGTCAGTGGCGGAGCAACTTGATGACCTACTTAAAGGCTCGACCTTTTGCAGCAGTGTCGAGACTTTGGAGTTCACAAGTAGCAACAGCGTTGATTCGCGAGGAGCGGCCATGGCTGGGTTCGAGCATCAGGTGAAGGAGAGAGCCAAGGATTTGAAGACCATCATCAAGAAAGGCGTGAAAGTTGTGGGGGATTCCTGCAAGAAGGGGTGGGAGAAAGTGAAGCATTTGAAACGCTGATAGATTTTGATTCCACTGTTATGGCTCGGATCTGTTTTCTAGGGTTGATTCTTGTAAAATCTCCTTTAATCTCCGTTTGTTATTGACTTTTTTTTTTGTGTTTGATTTTTGGTCTCAACTTTTTAAGGTTTTCTCGGTTCGTTTAGTTTTTCTTCTGTTTACTATCACCATTTTTTTTACGTTTCTTGTACTCAAAACCAAAATCACTAGCTGTCTAAGGTTCCCACACCCGGCCTGACCGTTTAGGAGAGAGTTAAATTACGGTGACTCAACAACTCAAAAATAGTAGATCTTTACCTGATATCTCAAGGAGCTACCCTAACATTTAGGGTAACAACTCTTACACTAGGACAGCGCAAGCGTCAAACTTAAGTTCTGGTATTCAATCTATCATCTTTCAGTCAATTGAGTTAAGACGGACACCATTTTTTGATCTTCTACTTGGTTTGTTTATCAGTGTCTTCAATTTTGCTGGTTCATCGATGCTATTTTGTGGGTATACTTACAGAAAATCTGGTTTGATTGCGTAGAAATGGGTGCTCCGGATCTCGTAGAATCACTATCGAGTGGTAAATAGCTTTGGACTTTTTTAAATTTTTTAATAAATTATTTTAATTTTTTAATTAACTAAGTTATTCTATCGTTCTTTTGTAATGTAATTTTACTATTTTTATCAATTTGTTTTTATAAAAGTACTATTTTATTCTTTATCTAAATGTTCTTAACATGATCAATACTTTAATGGGATTATTTTATCGCTAATGACATCGATTAAAAACGGTAACTACTATTTCTGGTAATCTAAATTTAGAATTTACATTTCTCAATCATAACTCGAGGCGTTAAACATGAGCGTCGGCTAGTCATTATCGTCTATCACATTATTGGAAAGTTTATCTCGCGAACTGACTTTAGTTGAATTTTTTTAATGAGTTTGTTAAGATCGTTAACACGTATTAAATTAGTATTAAATTAAAAGTGAGAACATTATTGGCTTTTGGCAACTAAACTTGTTGCCATTTTATATTCATTATTTTGACTTTTGAGGGAGAATTAAATATGAAGAATTATAATAAATTTAATTTTATATTCATTATGGATTTATTCTACTTTTTATATTTTTAACTGTTGAGGGTTCACCTACAACCTAATCATTGAAATAAATCAACAATAGGTTATAATAAAAAAATATAATGGTGAAAAGAAATTTTGAAAAAAGAATAGTTATATTATTTTTATATTATCTAAAATAATTGTTTTCCTAGTTTATATCATTTTTTATATATTGATTAAAGATTGTTTACCTTAAAAATTAATTATTATAATTTGACATTACATGAATAAATAATTATCCTTATTTTAATATATCAATGTTTAAAAATATACATAATATTTGTATGAATCGAAACTATTAGTCTAGCTCGTTATGACTCGTTTAAACTAAGGGGCAGCATGAACTCATCTAATTTAATTTTATCTCAAAATAGAACATAAACCAGAATTCACAGTTTTAGATTTTTAGAATGAGTACCAGAACTATCGGTTACAGTTCTATTTTGGTTTTAACTTAGTTTATTTTATATTTAACAAAATTAAATATAATAATAAAATATATATTTTTATTATATTTAAGTTAAATTTTAAGTAATTTTTTTAATTTATAATAATTTTAAAATTTATATTCAATTTTATTAAAATTTAAGTTAATTTTTTTTAATTTTAAATTTTTTTTTTTATAATAATAGCGCATAAATCATGACTTTTTTATTATAAACTTGACAACACACAGTCAACCTCGGTGTCTTCTCGAGAACAGCCCTATCCACCGCCGCTTCTGCATCGAGAGCTGCTCCTGTTATAAGCTTTATGGGGATATAGATATCATTCATCACCGTCCCACTGCCAAATAAAGAAATAACAATCTGAATCTCAGCTTGTCCTTTTGCTATAGATGGATCACAGACAGCAGCTTATCCTTTAGCTTCTAATGAATAACTCTCACCAACTATGAACAAAAGGCCAGAGAGAAGCCATTAAAATAAGGGTTCGATGTTCGTTTCTGGCTACCCCCCATTAATTCATGTTCTGTGATGGTAGAAGTTGCCAAAACAACGTCCGCAGGCTGGCAAAGAAAAGGGGAAAAGAAGCCATTGAAGCACAGCACCAAGCTGATTTGAATATTAACCTTAGTTTGAACTATAAACCAGTTTTTGTTTCGGATAATTATGTGGAAGAGAGAGTTGAAAGAAGCAAGCTTTATGCAGATGAACCTCGTTTTTTGGGGTGTTGATCTAGAGATAGGAAGAAAGAGACAGAGGAATGTGTTTTTGCCACTCTTCTTGAAAGGTTGTCCTTCTGCCACTTCACGGGGTTGTTTCTCTGCTATCTCCATCGGAATTTATCATCCATGGTTTCCTCTCTCCGGTGACATATTTCCAGCTAAATGATGAACTAAATCTTCCTTAAATTTTATCCAACTGGTCGGACTTTAACGACAGCGTGTCATAGGTGCTGTAACAGGGTCAACTAAAGATAGCGTTTATGACGCGTAGTTGTTAGTTGTGTGATTGGAACTAGAGAACTACTGGATTACCTACCAAGAAAAATGGGGAAATAATTAATTAATTATGCAAGATTAAGCTCATCGTATCTGAATCTGAGTTCTCATAGATTAACAACAGTAAGATTTTAGAAGAACAAAAGACAAAATACGAGGAAACAAAAGAAGAAAAAGCAGATTCTGCTGAGCGATTTATCAGCCTGTAGAATTTGCCTTCTGATCCTGGGAGTAGCGCTCGATTCGAGGTGATATGAGTCTCGATAAGCATCGAAATCTGTAATCGTCGAACTCCCGAACATTCTACGATAAATCATTTCCCCTATTTCTCCCACCGCTGGGCTATATGCGTTTTCCGATCTTCTCCAGCCAAGCGCCGACGAGGCCGCCGGAGAATAGATACTCCGAGAGCGAAACTGGGGATCGACAACGGACCTTATGGGTGTCTTAATCTCTACAGAAGGAGCGAGAGGTCGGTTTGGGATATGTGGTCCGAGATTGGCAGCGATGGGGTTTGAAGGTTTTCTTGGTTCGCCATTGGTGTAGAGGGGGACTAAATTTTCTTCAGAGACCGGCGCTTTACACACTGGACATGTACAGGTTTCTTGTTTTTCTCCATTGTTTTGCAGCCATTGATAGATGCAAGGCCAGCAATAGAGATGGCCACAGAGCGTCACGACCGGATCTTGAACGGTGTCGAGGCAGATGTTGCAGTCGAACCCACCGGATTTTTCGCCGGAGCCCGGCTTCCGTTTGTCCTGTGGTGAGTTATCTTCGCCAAATGGAACCCTTCTCCGCAACCTCGTTATAGAAGCCATAGTATATGACGGTTCGCTTGATTTTTCTCAAGCCTGCCAAATCCGAGAAATACGAGAAAAGATAACCTCATATCAGGGCTGACGAGGATAAAAACAAACGTGGGGGAGAAAGAGAGAGAAGCAGAAGACAAATCAGAATTTTCCCCGTGAAGTTCAACCCCATAAACTCAAAATACAGATTCCGATGACATTGAAAAACTGATCAAAAAACCCTTTTTTTTCTGCAGAGTTCAGCAAGAGCGAAAAACAAAACAAGAAAATCGTTGAAACCATCGATCGCAGCTCCTAAGTTAAGGTTTCTAAGAAGTTTGGATCGGGTCGAAACATACCAGCTGCTGAAAAGCTGGGCGGTCTGTTCTTGGTTCTGGGTTGTGGTTCTGGCCCTTCAATCTGCCTTGAGAAGCTGCGAGTTTTCAATGGAGTGAGAGCGAGAGAGAATGGACAATTTCGAAAGATCACTTGTTATTATATTTACATTCTTGATACTCATGTTATAAACATAAATTGCAAAACAATCCTCATAGTTTTATATTTATGCAAAATGTACAAAGTCTTAAACTAAAGGGCAAAATGCTTTTAATGACCTATACTATGGGATAAATTACAGATATTAGAACGAACTAAAAAACGTTCAATCCAATACCTTGAACTATGAGGAAAATACGATTTTTATCTTCCGTCAATTATTCCGGTTAATTTTAACGTGAATCGACCACGTGCAAAGCACGTTTAACGTGAAAATACCTTGAACTATGCAATAACAAACGTGCTTATGCTTTAACAATAACAAACGTACTTTGCACGTAGTCGATTTAGGTTAAAATTAACCGGAATAATTGACGGAAGATAAAAATCGTATTTTCCTCATAGTTCAAGGTATTGGATTGAACCTTTTTTAGTTCGTTCTAATATCGTAATTTACCCCAGAGTACAGGTCATTAAAAACATTTTACCCTAAACTAAATAATAATAGAAAGAGATCGATTCATTTTAATTTTATTTTAAAATAAAATTAAAATTAAAATTTATAATTCTTTATTTTTAGAAAGCACCGGAATCGACCGTTCAAGTTTTATTTCAGTTTTAATCCGTTGTATTTTGTATTTAAAAATTAAAATATAACGATAAAAATATATATATTTTTATTATATTTTAATCGTATTTAGGTAAGTTTATAAATTACGATTTTTTTTAATTAAAATATTTATATTTAGTTTATAGTTTTGTTGACACACAGCAAAGCGGAGAGGTTGGCAGTTGGCAAAACATTAAAATGTTAATTCATTTAAAATAAAATAAAAAAACTTAGAAAAGAGAGAGAATCACAACGAACGTTGCCCTGCTTTTTCGCTCGTCCGTTGGCTTCGTCTCTTGCATCCATGGCCTCCTCTTTGTGCAGAGACAAAGCGAAGACCCATCGCAGAGAAGGCTCTGAAATCAGAAGGCTGTCACAGAGCTCCTCCTCTCGCTCGAAATGGCGTCCACCCACTTCCTCTGCTTCTCTCTTCTTTGCCTTTTTATTGGCCTCGCTTCCTCCACCTTCATCTCCTGTAATTTTCTCCATCCCCCATCTCCATCTCCTTCTCTTTCTCTAATCATGATCTAACGGGGGTTTTCTTGTTTTTCCGCAGACGATGCCCTCCAATCGCGAGAATCAAGCGGCCGTTCGCTTCTCCAGATAAAAAAAAGTAACATTCAAATCTCCCCATCTTGTTCAGATCTGGATTCGAAAACGAGGGTTTGTTCGTAAATCTTGTGCGTATTTTTCAGGCTGCCCAGAGGACATGGAGTCGAAGAATTATACGATCCTCACAAGCCAGTGCAAGGGGCCTCAGTTTCCAGCCAAGGCCTGCTGCGAGGCATTAAAGGAATTCGCCTGCCCATTTGCAGAAGCCATTAACGACGCCACCACCGACTGCGCTTCCACCATGTTCAGCTACATAAACCTCTACGGCAAATACCCGCCTGGCCTCTTCGCTAATCAATGCAAGGAAGGAAAGGAGGGTCTTAGCTGCGACGCCATTGTTGCTTCTGTTAAAGCTCAAACCCCGTCCAGCAGCGCTCTGATTTCTGCCTCTCCCCCTCTGCTCCTCGTGCTCGCTTCTGCCTTCTTTGCCACGCTTCTGCAGTTTTTCTAAACTCGTAGCAGCTGCTCTATCCTCTCCAATAACTCTAAAATTATTGTATTATTATTATAATGTTTGGGTCGGCTCGGTTTGTTACTTCAATAAATAAAGTTAATCGGTTCAGTTTTGTGAATAATCGCGATGATTCAGGTTGTCAGAAGCCTTGGTCTTGAATTAAAAACCAAGTAAATATAAATCGGTTCAGGCTTATCTAAAATTAGACCTGAATCGACCGATGTCATGGCCTACTACCAATCTAGCCAAACTAAAAAATAAATCGAGATCTTATATCATGCATAACAATTAATATAATAGCATGTAATATCAAACTCAAAAATAAATTAAAATAATCACATAATTATAATAATTATTGAGAAAATTTTAAAATATATATTTATCGAACTCATTCACAATATTATTAATCGTTATTTTTAATTAAGAATGAACATTAAAAAAAATAAGATCATATCAATATATTTTAATTTTTAAAACCAAAACCAATACGGTAAGTGACAAAAACCGACCGAAATAAGCCCGTCTGTGAGTTTGGGTCAATTTTGTTCATCCTTAACTTTAATGTTGAATCTCTCACTATCCTCCTCCACTTAGTTGTGTGTAGTGTTGGAAAAGAATCGATCAAGTTATCCCCGTGCGAGTTTACCTCAGTGGTTGAGCAATGGTAGAGTTAGTAACAAGCGTCAAGGTTCGAATCATGTGTTGTCCTAGTGTGAGAGTTGTTACCCTCAATGTTAGAGTAGCTCCTTGGAGCATCACCTAAAGGTCTCTCATCTCTGGGCCGCTGAGTCACCTTAACTTACCCATTTACAAACTGTCTGGTCGGGGTGTGAGATATTGGGGATGAAAGATTTCGACTCTTGGTAACAAAAATCGATTAAGTTATCATAAATAAATACTAATCAAATTTTTTGAAGTGAGTGTCGGAGGATGCTCAAGTTGGGGCCGTGACATACACTTGTGATTTGCCTTGGAACTGGCACATTCTATACTAGTTGTGTCCAGAGTGATGTCGTTCCTTTAGTCTATTTTCGTTTGCTTAGCCTTGAACTACAAGTTTAGTCTTCTTGAATGAGCCAGCATCGTGGTACACTTCGACGACTCCACCGTTTCAACCATCGTTGCCCCTAGTTTTTGGACACCATATTTCTGAGTTGGTATGGACAGAGTACCAAACCAAGCATCAAAGTCCAAACCCAAATGATCTGTATAAAGGAACGACATCGTTTTGCATGGACGGTGTGGTGCTGATACTGATAAGAAGTACAAAGTCTATTAGTATTACGTGTTTTAAATCTCTCCGGTTATTCCTCTTCTCCTGAATCATCGTGTCGCGTCTGAGCCATGTCCACAGCTAAGACGAAGAGGGTCTGTCTTCTTCTCTCCAGGCTTTTCAGCTCTCTCTGCAACTCTTTCAGCTGCCGTTACCATGGCCACCAGCCACCAAAAGACCACCTTCTTTTCTCTCCCCTTTGAATCCAAGCTCACCCACACCCCATCCTTCAACTTCGACTCTCTCTCTCGTTTGAGCTATCTCTATGGTGATTTGCTCCGAGCTATATCAAACTTTGACTGGCTCTTCAATGTTTTTTACACAGATTGCGACGATGTTGCTGTCGTCGTGCATTTCAGAAGATTAGGTCGGACAACCCGATCTTAGAAAGGACCGTGACCGCGCCTAGCTCAAACGACGGTCCACAATGAGAGAGTGGAAGAGCCAGTCAAAAACGTCATCGGATTCATCCCATTTTTCGCATGGTTAATTGCTGATCTCCCAAACGCGTTTGCTGTTGAAATAATACCAAAAATTACTTAGAAAAGCTGAATATTATTATTGAGGATTAAATGTCAAATGGACATCGAGTTCAATTTAATTTAATTTATTTAAAACTATTGATGACATTTTATTATTATCCAAAAACTCGAGGTCAATTTGACCTTTAACCCTGTTGTTAATTACAATAATTATTCATCTATTTTAAATTTAAAAACACTACCAGAAATTCATCTACGACGGTCAAGGATATTACTAATACGTCAAAATCATTTAAATTATTTGTGAGACGATTTGTTCTGGCTCTTAGGTTTGGGATCAACGTTCAAGGCGGCGCATGACTTTTGGTTGGGCAATTATTTAAATTGGGCTTCAAAGAACAACAAAGAAACTATGAGGGCTTTCCTGCAAATAAATAAATACTGATCGGTGAGTTTCGGGTCCCAGCCACCTTTGTCTGACCATCCTCCCTGATCATTTTTCGTGGGATTGCTTCAATATCGCACTCTTGTTAAAATATCTGGAAATTTCGTTTTCGGTCGGGAAACAAACAAAGTTTTAGAATTTCTTTTCGGAAGTTGTATTTTGCTCTCGAATTCGGCGGGGTATGGCTTCTGGGTCGTCAGGTCGGGCCAACGCGAGCTCCAAGGGGTTCGATTTTGGTTCTGATGATATACTTTGCTCGTACGAGGACTATGATAACCAAGACTCCTCTAACGACGGCCATGGTGATGCTGCGGTGGGCGTCAATCCGAGCAAGGTATGGTGCTGTTGCTTTATTCGTTTCGTTGAGCCTGGTAGGTAGTGTGTTCTTTAGTTGGGGGTGTAATTAGGGTTTGAGGTCTCGAAGATGATTTGATTTTGGATGCCGTGGACCTGTGCTCTTAGCTTACTCGGTCATTAGTTTCATTAACGTTGAGAAGGTTGAAAAAAGAGAGAAGCACGAGGCTTAATGGTGATAATTTTAACCAAGAAGAATCGCAATAGTTCGAAATTCGACGCAAAACAAGCGTCAATGGCTTTAAGGGCTATTTTTCTATGATTTGTGGGTCTGGCGTTTTCATGGATAAGAAGCAGCAGTGATGTAGATCATAGGAGTAGCCATGGCAACCTAAGTTTAATATCTTTTTTCGTGACAGCTTACTTAATCAGTTTACAAGCTTTCTATATTCATTTCTGAGCAGGATTTTAATAAAAGTAGAGTGACAAGATCTGCTGTTTTTCCTGCTGCTGTAAATAACCAGCCAGAAGATACCTTAATCCAAGATGTTCTTTCTTCAGTTGATAGAGGGGTGAAAAAACACACCGACAATGTCATGCGCATTCTTGAAGGAATCAGTTCACGCCTGTCTCAGTTGGAGAAGTATTGCTACAACCTTGACAAATCAATTGGAGAAATGAGAGCTGATCTAGTTCGTGATAGTGGAGAGGTGGACACAAAACTGAAATCTCTTGACAAACACATTCAAGAAGTAAGTTAAAATTTACATGCTTCGAAGTAGAAGAATAATGTCTTACTAGCTTGCTCAAAATATCTGTAGCTAAGCTATCTTTTGTGATTTAACAAGGTCTGATTTAATTGCTGATTTTTTCTCATTTAAGTTTCTTTAGTAGCTTATATTTGATCAGTATTGATAAACTACAGCTGTTAGAAACAGTGACAGAACAAACCATTTTGCAAATGTGGTGGTGGAAAGAACTATGTTAGCTAGTTAGTTTCTCATATTATTCAGAGCTATTATCATATATCAAATATGAAAAGTATCAATGAGAAATCTTAGGGTGTAGTGATGCTTAATTTTTTTTTCAAATCCTCCTTTTGGCTGGAAAAGCCTTTTTCAGAGCTCCTTATTTTGTAAAGAACTTTCTAGTTAATTAAGCTACACTTGACCCAAAAATTGTTTATGAGCTCATGTTAAAGAGCGTATAATTGGAAGATGTTCCAGTAAGTGCAGCTTATGATTACTACAAGCATAAGGATGATATTTTCTGATAGAGTTCAATGTCACCCGAATTCTATTTGGGTCAGACCAATAGGCGCACGCTAGTAATCTCATTAGGATTTTGTTCAATTTCTCAACATTTTCTTAGTCGGTTCTTTGGATAACAGCCATAATGGTGGGGAACTCAGGGAACTCAACTCATTCAACACGTCTTTAAAATAAAATGCACCCCAACCGCAGTTTTCTTCATCTGACTTGCATTTCTTTTGGCCTCTATTGATAATTTAGAGAAGAGAGGTTTTGTTTTGTCAGCAATAGTTTTTGGCCTCTATCGATAATTTAAAGAAGAGAGATTTTGTCTGCAATGGTGTAATAAATGTTCGATGATTCCTAATTTGGGCAATGGCTTTTAAAGGGAGTTAAAAAAGACAATTGTGGCCAAGCTCAAGCAATATTGTACTTTTTTGGTTGATTTGAACGTAGAGAAAGTGATTGCTTTATGGAGACTCTTAAAATAGAGTAGTTAGACTAGAGGTTGAGCTTTTCCGAAGCTCGGTCTTGTCATACATTTCTTATCAATATAACTAAGTTTTATGGATCTTTAAAGAAGAAAAGATTGTCACTCTTGATTACTTTGGTGAAAAAGCCATGTTTTTCTCATCTTTTGTCAGCTACTTTTAGTGGTAATGGTGCATCCATCTGGTGCTTAGCTATAATTTTCTGGGCTGGTTGGAGGTGTAGGAGGAAATTATGCTTGTTTTGGTTTGGAGAGCCTTTATGCTTTAGTAAGGACTTGATATTCAAGTCACATTTCGACAGTTATTGTCGTATCTAATCTTATCATTGTCCATCATAATTAGAATATTCCTTGTTTCTTGGATTTTTGAATCTGGTCAGCTGGTATAACTTATGAATGTGGGGTTAATGTGCAAACACAATTCTAGATTCAAAATATAGTAAATGATGATATCATTTTGCTAACCTAATAGTTTTCCTATATAGCCTTTTGTATTTTGGATTTTTCAATGAGTTTGCAGTGTAAATAGCTCATTATTATATGCTTTTGAATGATTATGTTTTAATTGTTCTGTCTTCAGGTCCACCGATCTGTTCAGATTTTGAAGGACAAACAAGAACTTGCCGAGGCTCAAAAAGAGTTGGCCAAACTTCAGCTTGTCCAAAAAGAGTCAACTTCTTCAAGTCATTCACAGTCTAGTGAGCAGAGAGCTTTGCAACAGCCATCCGAACCTAAAAAAACCGATGAATCAACCGAGACACCAAATCAGCATTTAGCTCTTGCCTTGCCACAGCAGGCCACTCCTCCGCAACAGCCCATTCCACCACCCGTACAAGCAGCCCCACAGAATGTAACTCAACAGCAATCCTATTACATTCCTCAGACACAACTGTCGAATACCCCTGCCCCGGCTCAATTACCTCAGAGTTATCTCCCTTCAAATACTCAATACAGGCCTTCCCAACTTCAAGAAGGGGGTCAGGTTGCCCCACAGTCAATATATTCTCAGCCTCAAAGCCAAATGCCCCAATTCCAGCAATCATTTACTCAGTTTCAGCAACCATGGCCTCAGCAGCTTCCTCCTCAGGTCCAACCACCACAGCAGAATTATGTTCGGCCGCCACCTCAACCGGTATATCTGTCCTACCCTCCAGGTCAACCTACTAACCCTTCCACCCCCGAAACTCTACCCAATAGCACGCCAATACAAGTCCCGTTTTCATCTATTCCTCAGCCGGGACCTGGTCGTATGGACGCTATGCCTTATGGATATGGTGGCCCTGGCCGGCCTGTTCTACAGCAGCCTCAGCCGCAGCATCCTCCGCCACAGATAAGGGTTGGTTTTGGTGCACAAATGGGAGATAACTATGCAAATTCTGGCTCACATCCTGCAGGAAATGCATATATGATGTATGATAATAATGGAGTTAGAACTCGCAATGCACCGCTACAGCCTCAATACAATCCAGCTGGATATCCTCCCACTAGTGTTCCTCTTCAGAATGCTCAACCAACCACATACCCTTCATCTAGTGTTTCTTTTCAGAATGCACAACAAGGTACATATCCTCCATCTAGTGCTTCTCTTCCACATGCTCGGCCAGTCATGGTCCAGAACTCAAGTCATTCACAATTCGGTCGTAATAATCCTCACTCCGAACTTATTGAGAAGCTGGCCAACATGGGATTCAGGAGCGAGCAAATTGTCGGGGTGATTCAGAGGCTCGAGGGAACCGGCCAGCCTGTTGATTTTAACGCTGTTCTGGACAGGTTGAGCGGACCACCACCCTCGTCAGGTCCCCCGAGAGGATGGTGAAGTGAAAGAAGTCGCTTTCCCGATCGAGCTTCTGGTCAGTGACTTCCATTATCGCTTGTTTTGTTACGCGTCAATGGTATAAACGTCCCCTTTGTCAAAATACGTATATGTTGTGAGATTCAACAACTGGTGTTTGTAATTGACCTTGTTCCAGTGGTTCGTTGGATTTATATTTTTTTTATTCAGAGTGAAAGTATTTTGAGACTTTATGCTCTTAATAAATGAGAATTTAAATCACGGGGTTGGATTTTATGTTGCATGTACTGAGCGACAAGGATTTAACCACGTCTAGTCCATGGCCGACAGCTTGAGAAGTCCATGTAACGTGGGTGTTCAGTTATCTTCCAATGAAGGCTTTCCTTGTGAGAATCGAGAAAGAGTGGTCGTCTAGCTTATTGAGTCATCGTGACTTACTCTTCCACAAATTGTCGGACCTATGGAAGTTCTGAGGTCGAGAGATTTTACTTTTTGGTAATGAGAGAGTGGTCGTGAAATCGTGGGTTGGGGTAGCCACGTTGCTACTTGCTTTGCTCCCACGTCATGCAGATGATCTCTCTTTCAAAGAATTCTGCCGACAGTACTAACCGTACGCTAATTCTATCTGGGAAATCACGTCAGCTTGAGAAAATTTTGATTGGGTTTTACTGATTCTTTGGAATTCCAAATAAAGTGGATAGCTTTTTCTCATTTTATACAGAACGATTTCCGTGTACTTTATCACGAGTCGATCCATAATGGCCGCTTGTCTACACTGAAGATTGTTGCAGAAAGCCCGCTTGCGTCTGCTGCCTGTAACATGAACTGCTCTATATGTCCTAGTTTTGACAAGTATTATCTTCTAACATCATCTTTATTCTCTTTCCAATGTCCATTTATCGAAATATTTTATTTTCTGTTTTTAAGATCTTTGGAGGACTTGTTAATGAAGGAAATTCCACAGTGGATGACACAGATCTTGCTGATAATGAGTATCCTTGCTCTTTATTAATGTTGTCTGCTAAGGTTGTCTTGGAATGGTGAATCATTGGCCTTAACAGAATCTGCTATCTTCTTTTCAACTTCCATTTTAGCCAGAATCGGCAGTCTTAGGAGTCTTTTTTGTCATTTTTCCGAATCATGGGAATCTCCTTTCCGTTTCAGAGCTACCGGGATCTGACAGGAACTGCTTGGAGCCTCCTATATTTCATAAGTTTCTACCTAATAACTGTGTTGCTGCTTTTGAATTTGGTAAGCTAGGTTCTTCAAATTAATCATCTCACATTCGTTGCTGAATTGGAGATGGAGTCATCAGAAAATTGCCAAGAACAGGGCAAACTTTGTTCTTTCTCCTGCCTCAAACATCCTTGTGATTAAGCGCAACCCTTTTTTCCTAGATTGTTTCATCATCAAGGTTATTGTCTTAATTCCAGGAAGGAGATGGTGAAAAGGAGCGGCGGAGTTCTGTTGGGTATGATTAGATTAACACAAACTGTTTTTGTTTTAATTTCTAATCTAAACAAGGAAGATTGAGTTTCTGATTTTTACACACAGCACGAAAACGAGGAGCCAAAGAGTTGAGATGCAGTTGAGATGCTGCTTCATCATATGTTGAGCGCAGAGTTAAACCAAAATCAGAGTTCCGATTCTTAAACAGTGATTCCAAGATCTCTGGGATCTCTGGGTGATTCGCTCTCTGTCAATCTTGCTGCTAACGGCATCTTCTTGTACGTTTCTGATCGTGGGTCAGATCAGATGAGACCAGAGCCGTCTTCCTCAAGAATTATGTCTTCGAATCGAATCTTTCTCCTGGAAATCTGTAAGCTTCAAATTTGAGGAAGGGATCAAACAGAAAAGCAACCAAAAAAAGGCTTGTATTGACCAGTTAGAACAACAATTACATATTTACTCTCGTCCAAGCTCTAAGTTACTAATCCCCCGATCACTGGAGTCTACATGAAATGTTAGGAATGCTCTGTTTTTCACTTCAAAACTGAACGAAATTGAAGGAATTTCAAAGACTCAGTCTACGAATTTTCAGTATCATTGTTCCTCCTAAAAAGAGCAAAATAACCTAAGACGGCACAAACAGCAGCCACGAAATTGCCTTCCCTCAACAAAATCTTGAACACAAACCCCACAATCTCTTTCGTGATCTTCCTCCCCTCGACCACCAGGCTCCTCCTGGGCTTCCCAAAGAAGGCGAGCAGAACGACAATGGTGATCCAAGTGACCATTGTCGCCGGCACCACCACGGCCAGAGCAGCAACCATCGATAGAAGCCCGAAAACAGCTCCGAGAAGGACGGAGGCGTAGAGGGCCGGCCATCCAGACGAGTAAGACGACGACTGAGCTTGTTGCTCGTACCAAGAGACGATAGCCAGCAGGGAATTCCACAAAGAAGACAAAAGAAGCGCGTAGACCAACCCGAAAAGGCATACCCATGTTCTCCTCCGACTCATGATTCTCAGAACCACCGTGTAAGAAGTCGGAGTTTCTGAGTTGCCGGCCATGGAAATCGGGAACTCCGGGGCTCGAGGGTGTTTTCCTTTCGTGGGAATTATTCGATGCTGCCTGTAATGACTCGCAGACCGGGGAGGAAACTGGAAAAGTAAGACCGAGTAGCTGGCTAAAATGGAAGAGCCCCGCTTTAAAAGCAGCCAAAATGGTCCCACTTATTACCACTGGTCTTTAGACTTCAAAGGGTGTCTCAAAATATCAAGAATAATTGTCGAAAATAATTAATAATAAATAATAAAATAATTTGCTGCTGCTCATGGGAGGAAGAAAAACCAGTCGGCGTCTTGAATGTACTTATCGGTTGCTACTTCATTTTTTAGTGCCAAAGTTGATCATCTTTAAGATTTTTTGAGAAGGTTGACTGTTGATTTGAGCTTGATCTGTCAACTGCTAGCCTACACAATCCGACTGATTCTGAGTGTGGATTTGTGCCTGCAACTTGTGTTTCTAAATTCAACTTGTCATAATTTTCCAAGTTCTTGGTGTGTTTCCTTGCTAGTTTCTTGCTTGGATGGCCAATCCAAGGTGCTGGATTGGCCTCTATTCCTATCGACACAGTCCGAAGAAGGATGATGATGACCTCCCGAGAAGCTGTAAAATACAAAAAAGCTCCATCCAATTGTCCATCCAAAGAAGGCTTCCCGGGGTACGTAGTTACTTGAAATGATGACCCATCATACAACTTTCATTACTTAGTTAAAATGGTTTAAAATGAATCCTCATACAACTTTCACTACATAGTTAAAAAAAGAACTTTCTAGCTGATAAGAGAGGTTCAAGAGCACTTGAAGATCATCATCATCTATCTACCTCATTTGAGATGCACTAGGAACAGAGATGGCTGATCTGATCAATTTCCGGGTTTCTTTTCGTTGGAGCACCCTCAACTTTGGCGACTTCGCCTTGGTCGTTTCCTTGCAGGCTCTGCAGGAATGCAAATTTCCAGTCTTAGTTTTGCTCTAAAAAAACACTAGTCGGGTTATAAGCTGAGTTTTTTTTTTGCTTACTTTTGGGGGACAAATGGGTGGTCAAAATTAGGCACTGGTCTTGCATGGGGAACCATTGTTCTTCTCATTTGTTTCAGTGCTTTCTCTTCCTCTACAAGTCTTGCTGCTTCACTCTCGTCTCTGTATCTCTTGTATATCAATTCTTTCTCTTTGATCTGCAACAGCAACACGAAACCTTTATCATCAAACTACATGTTTTCCAGACAAGAATCTGTGTTTAAGGGGTAAGCTATTCATCATTTATCACCTTTTGATCAAATTCTTCTCTCTCAACAGCCCGGTGACCGACTTCAAGGTTAAACGATTGAACTTGAGTGAGGGGCTTCCTCACTTTCTCTGGTAGCGGAATTGGGTCCCTGTGTTTGAAAGATCAATTGAAAATAGGTTATTTTTGTTCCCACAACACAGGAATTGAGGATTCTTGAAAGAGTTGAGTTGCCTTACTCTTTTATAATTGGCTGCGCCTTAAAAATCCTCATTTCGGCCTCTTCTCTCTCTCTCTTCCGTTTCTCTTCCAATTCTTTTTGCATTTCTTCCTCGTGCCTCACCAAACTTTCCAACTGGAAAGGTTCTGGCTTTGTACAGGGCTTAGGCTCTGGCTTTGGCAAAATCTGGATTGACAAAGAGAAAATCAGAAACTCAATTATTGGTGCCGGAATATTTAGAGATATTAGTGCTCACCACAGGGTAATCAGTAGTATAAGGATAAGGGTTAGCTATAGGAATCCTGGCTCTTTCATCTTCAAGCTCCTTGTGGATCAATTCTGTGAAAAATCTTTTCGTTTTCTCCACCCCTCTTTCCTGTATCATCGATAAAAGATGCTAATTAATGACGCTGTAGATTCAGTTGAAGGTATTGATAAAGAACTGAGAGGTACCTCTGTGTGAAGATGAAATGGATTTGGTTTTGTGTTTTTAGGTAACTGATTTTCTCGTCGAGGTTCAGCACTTATTGCAAGCTACAAAAGAAGAAGAAGAATTGATTTTCCAATATAAACCACATTTCGATTTGAAATATTACAAATTTTCATTGAATACTGACCTTTTTGAACAGATCGGCAACAGTTGTAGGATGCGGAATTCTCTCGTCCGTTGCAAAATGAAATTCTTGAGGTTTGGTAACATGTTTTTTTGTATTACTACTGAACAAACCTATTTCCCCCTTACTCTCAAAAATCTGCAAAAAATATCATATAATTTTACTTAGATAGTTGGCCTTTACGTGTAGTAACGGGAGATGGGTACCTTCTTATTCAAGGGCCTCGCAGTAAATTTAGGTATTTTCTCGAGTTCCTCCTGCTCAAGCTCAATGGAACTTTTCACTCTTGGAGGACGGGCCCTTAGTAAAGTTTGTAGTATAGGGGACTTGGGATCAGTTAGATGAGGCTTCCATTTATTCTGTTATGCACGAAAAAAGTCAGTTAATAAAAAAGATTGCACAGAATGTGAGAACATGATAATGACAGGTGAAAGAAAGACCTGACGATGCAACTCCGTAGAGGTTGTGGAAGATGATTCTGCAGCTTGGTTGGCTCTGGCCTCAGTCTCCAAGTGAAATTCCTACTCGTTCATTGAGAAAAATTAATATGAAGTTAGAAATTCCTACTCTTTCAGGCAGTTAGTTTTAATTTTAATTTCCTTTCACCTGGAATTCTGGTAACTGAGGTGTACTTCTTGGTATTGTTGGAAATGTTGGAGCTCTGAGAATCTGTAATGGATAAAGGAAAATAAACTCCATAAATGAGTATAGAATGTACTATCTAATCAGTCCAACGTGAAATTTACCCTTTTGTTTAGCGGAATAGCTTTAAATTTTGGCATCTTGGCCATCATCTCTTCCTCTAGTTCAGCAGTACTCTTCACCTTGACTGTTCGAACTCGCTGAGCTGTCTCAAATTCAGGTTCCTTGGGCCTTGTAAGTGTCAGCTTATGCTTCATCTGAAATACAGAGACACCAACGTTCACTGAGCATAAGAAACTGAAGCATTTATGTTTATTTGATTTTGGAATGGATGAGATGATACATTTATGTTAACATTTGGCAGTGACAAGTTTCTGGTACTTGATTGAAACTTTTGGACCATTTCTGCGGCTGAAACAAAAGGTGTGGCTGGATCCCGTACATAGATCTACAATCAAAAAAAGAAAAGAAAAAAAGATGAGGTCTATTGATAAATTTGGAAATGATCACATACACCTATTAGTACGAAACAGCGGACCTTCCTGTCTTCTTTCTTAGTTTTGTTGGCAGTAGAAGAGCAAATGACAGCAGAACCACTGGTAAGACCTGGTTTTGACTTGTGTTGGAGATTGGGGGGTTTGATATTAAGGATCTGAAATTCAATGGTTAGTCTCAAATACTTATGAAGACATTTCAGGAAAAATGGCTGATTGAACAGAATAGTCAATCACCTGTCTAGAACGGCCTTCTTCCAATTTCTGCCGCTTGATAGCTTGGTTCTCTTGAGCCAAATTTTCAGTTGCAACTACGTTCTTCACACTTGTGTCCCTACAAAATTCGTTTCTTTTCTTGAGTAATCTGATTGTTAATTGTTGCTAGACATATTAAATAAGCCAAGAAAAAAAGAACCAACCTTTTAACGCTGCATGGCTGCTTATTTTTCATCTGGGATGATTGTAACCGGCTTTTTGGTTTCAATGAGGACGGATTCTTAACCAGAGTTGCTGTTTTTTTAGCCGTTTGCTTCTTGGAATTGCCTAAAGATTCTTCATGAGTTCTCATCGTTGGAATTGGAGTGGAAACATCACCTTCCACTTGAAGAGCAGCAGTTGGATTTGAGGGCATTGTATTTTCAGTTCTCCTCACTGAATTACTACTAACAGGAACAACAAAATTTCGATCTGGTTCAGTGCAAGAGCTCTTTGATTTACAATCCTCACTGGTTTCGACTTGGTTGGGAACCTGGAAGGCCATTGAACGTGAGAATATTATTTCTTCCCTAAAATAAAAATTATCATAGTTCAGTACAAAATTTGTATACCACATCAACACCCTTTTGATTCTTCTCTTCCTGCTTGATTTCATTAGAGTTGCTGTCAGTCTGAGATTTAGGATCTTCCGTTGTATTACTGTTCAAATCATCTACACTCTGTAAAGTTATCAAAGTCAGAAAACCAGAAGACCTGGAACCTAAAACTGAATAGCAAATAGTGAGATGTGCACCTTCTGCATTTTCTCTACTTCACTGAAATTGCATAGACTTTCCACATTAATAGATCTTCCCGTTTTAATTCTCGGTGCACAAGCTGCATAAAATGAAAACAATACCTAATTTCCTGAAGTGAAAATCGATGAATAACTTGAACGGAAAGACTTTTCAGTCGCAATTTATGTCCGAATTATACAGATTGGCTCGCAATTTTAAACATGTTCCACATAACCAAATCCTACCGTCTCTCCATTAATATTTCCATCCAGCTAATTAGATATTACAGTTATCTGATGTAATATTAAAATTCTAAAACATCCTATCGCATCTGATAACCCTAGAAATAAAAACAAGAAGGAACAAGGTAAATCAACAAAGATTGCGGGAAAAGAATGAGTCATACGCGAAGGAGCACAGCCGAGAGCGGTCTCGAACCAGAGCTCTACCCTGCGCTGACTCTCTTCAGATTCTCCATTGATCAAATCGAAGAACTGAGGCGCAGAGAACTCGTAAGTCTCATCAATTACTGTAGTCACGGCGCTATCTGGTTCGTCTCCCACAGCCATAGGTTAGAAATCCTCCAAATCTTGCAGAAAAAGCGCTATAACAGAAAAGGCAAGGGTAAGAGACGATCGGAGAACTAAAGAAGCGGAAGAAGAAGGCAGGAGGAAATTTACGAAGAGAAGAGGCGTATTAACTACTGTCTTCGTCTCCAACGGTCGGAAATTTCGAATAGGGTTTTTGTCCATAAAAGCTCTTTTCCAACGGCTAGAAATCACGCTCTTCACCTGTGTCATAGACACTGTCGTTTAATAATGCTTCCTAGTCGACGCATCGTTTGCCAATTGAATAGAAGTTTCGACAATAGAACGTCGTCGTATAAATAAGGATGAGATGAATCAACCTGTATTTCTATATGATATATTATTCTGAAAGAGCTTAAGTCTTAGCATTATTAGAGGCCACACCATCTGTAGCCCGATCATATCGTACGGAATACGAAATATAACATACGGTAAAAATTTAATTTAGGTCTAATTTTAAACACATAACTCAATTTAAGCTTGAATTTAAAAAAAAAAAATTTTGGGTTACTCGAACGTCGAATACGGACACAATGATCCTCCTTCGAACGTCAGATACAGACGCACTGACTTTCCTTTAAACGTCAGATACAAATGCACTGAACCTCCTTCGAATGCACTGACCGTCTATATTGGGGGTTCAGATGTCCAATGAGTGATTGTACTTCTGTATTGGACGTCCAAGACAAATGATTGCTACATTCGAATGAGAGTCAGTAAGTCTATATTGAATGTCTAATACAAAGGTACTGCATTTGAAGGAACATCACTATGCTGGATCGGACGTCTGAGAAGTTGAAAATTTATTTTTTTAAATCTAAAATCCAAATTGGGTTATTTACTCAAAGTTTAAGCTTAAATGGAGGGTTCACTCTATAACAAATAATAAAATATGAATTTCATATCATACGTGACCAATTTAGATTATATTTGTGTATTTTTATTTAGTAATGAAGGAAGCCAGCGGCAATTTCGGAGAAAGGCCGAGTAAACCACCTCGCCCGACACTCTGCCCTTTACGCTGCGCCGCCTGGCTGCTATGAATATGATACGGCACCGCTTCGACCCCAGCAATAAATGGTTGGACGGTGGGCGGACCTGCCGCCCACGCGTCTTCGTCAAGGTCATGATGAGCAGTCGCCACGCGGAGGACAACAGATTACTCGCTTTACGCGTGGAGCCCGCACCATTGTCATCCAGCCAGACGGCGATGGCGGCGGGGTGTTTTCTACAAACGTGGCAGATCTAAATCGGTTGCCTTCCTTGTCACTCGCCACTCTTTGCGCGTGGGAACTATATAAATTCGAACACCTCCGCAGATGCCGCTAGAGATGGGACCCACCGTAAGCGGGCCATCTGACGGCCAGCCACGGTTTGGAACGAAGGAAGGGATTGAATTAGTCGTGAGTGGGTCCCAACGTGTCCGGTTCTTTATCTTCACGTATTTAAGGTTAGACGGCGAAGAAGAAAGGTGACGTTGACTGCGAAGTTGGGGCGTCAACACGGAATTACCGTGGAGGCTCTCATAAACTTCAGTCCAGATTCAAGTAATTTCCGAACCGCATATTTCAATGAATTTAAAAGCATCGGAAGTCTGAAAAGTACAGAGAAGGATCCAGTTCTTTTGCAGGGCGAGATTCAGAAGAAAAAACAATACTGTGATTAGTAAGGATACAGGTTAAAATAAATCTGGAGAAGATGAAGATCTCTCTAACTTCTTCTCCCAGCTGCAATTAGAAAAGGGTAAGTAAATCTAATCAACATTCTCTGCGATCCTGATCACGCAAAGTTTGTAAGAAGTTACGCATCCATTGGCGGAGCAAGGTTCAGATCAAGGTTAACCACTTTCGCCGGCTTGAAATCGGCGAGGGTTGATCTCTCCGTCTCACTCCTGATCATGCCGCCAAAACCGGTTGTCAAATCCATCGTGGCCAGCTCGAACTTAATCGGAAAGCCTTGGGTCACGAGGAGAAACGGATGTGCATTGGCCACGCTCGCAGCCGCCGAACCATAACCAACCACGACGCGGGGTTGCCGCGGCTGACCGAACGGGAACCGCTTAAATCCACCGGCGCACGATCGCGTCATCTCGCCCGTAGCCGTGCCTCTCTCCGGCCCTGACGACGAGGAGGACTCGTCGGTGGTGCTCGCGCTGTTGAGCTTCTGCTCCGAAACATCCTCGTCGGGTAAAGGGAAATTGGTTTTAGCTTTGGAGCCGCGAAACCGTCGTGCGGCGGTGTCGTAGGCAAGCGCGGCGTCCTCGGCGGTGTTGAAGGTGCCGAGCCAGACCCGAGTCTTCTTCCCAGGATCTCTAATTTCGGCGGCGTACCTCCCCCAGGGCCTCTTCCTCACCCCTCTAAACTGCACCTCTTTCCAATTCTCGCCTCCGCCGCCGCTCTTCTTGGGAAACACTCTCTCCTTGGCAGTCATCCCGGCTGTGGATTCAGAGAAGAATTCTAAGTCTATGGTTTGAGAGGGTGGCCAGCTAGTGGGTGGTATTATATAGGAGGATGGGTTAGGGGATCATAATTGCTTTAGAGGTGCGGTCAATGGGTGAAGTTTCAGCAAGGAGTGAACTATGTCACGCGCTTATTCGAAGACAAGTAGCAGTTTTTGATTTGATGCTCTGCCTGCCGCCTCATTCCCCAACCGCCCACTTCCCCTCTCTCCTCTTAATTTGGTTATTATTTTAATTAATTATCCTTAATATAAACCTATTATATGACGTACATAGTTAGACTTAGAGAGGCATGAATTAACAACGTAAAAGATCTTAAGCTCCCACTTTCCGCTAATTAGGACCTCCTCTTATCCATGTAAATTAAGTCTTGAATTTTATTATAATTTTATAATAAAATCACATTTTTATTTAATTATTTTAAAATAATTAACAGAATCACATTTGTAACGCATCCACACGTCCATTATTTGTAGAGGAAGGCTTTAATGTAAATAGTACAAAATTAATGCCACAACTAATGTAACCGGTCCTGGTCAAACTGCTAGGTTAGGTCCTGTGCTGCCTTCCTAAGCCAGCTTCCCCTGCCAAGAATTAAGATTAATGCGCAATTAGTTAGGCTAATTATTCGAGAACGGACTATGGAAACTAGGAAGCTTCCGTTTGAATTCATTATCTCTAACAAGTGCTTAGAGTATTTTTTCGTCGGATCGTCGCCATGGATCGGCCCTGGTGATCGAATGAGCTCCTTCTCTTGGTTCAAACCCCCATGGCCGAGGGCTAAAAGGGTACTCCCTCTATAAGGACTTGAAATTTTAAATCCTGAATTTCAAGAAATTTTTTTATTAAATTTTGACTAATCAATTGTCGTATACGGAATATAAATTTGTCGTATGTGTCACGTACGACGATTTAGTCAAGCTAATTAAATTGGAATATCTCGGGACGAAATCGAGCTACGATTTTCGAATGTGACGTAAAAGCTGATTTTACGAAATCAGTGGACACATAATCGTGTTGAAATTTTTAGTGGAACGATTGGAAATCGAACGAAAATCGAAAACGTTACACGAAATAAATATTATTTTTTAATAATATAATATAATCTAATATTATTAATTAATTATAATATTTATTTTTATAAGATAAGAAGAAAGAAGAAGAAGAAGGCTTCTTCAGAAACCCTCGGCGAAGGGAAGAAAAAGAGATATAGAAAAAGGGAACGTTGGCTAACGACGTTCGTTCGACGAGATTTTAGTGTTGGAACGTCCGTCTTGGAAAGATAAAGAAGTCTGTACAAGCGGTTTCAAAGGTAAGTCTGTATTTTGAAAGAGATCCGAGAAAAACCGAGAGTTTTGAGTTTTCGTTTGGGTTTTTCAAATCTTGGTTTTTCTCGCGATTCTTGGTACGGTTAAGTCGGTCTGGTCGATACAAGCGTTTGGGTATAAATTTCGTCAAGAACGGAGGCCAGAATCGGCGCGGGTCACGGAAATCGTCGCCGGTCGGCTAAAGGTTACTGATAAAGTACATTGCCAGAGTGGGAATCCAGATAAAGTACAACAAGCTATTGACAGTTGGTACATCTCTTTTCGGCTAATCTATTTACTTTCTGTAAATACAAAACGTAACATTTTGTAATTAAGTAGTTTTATGCTTTTTATGTCATTTATTTCAAGGTTACTGATGATCTGATACTCGTGTTACACAATTTTCTGCAGTTTTCTGCATTTTGGAAGGTTTGATGCGAAGAAATGTAAGGAATGGTCTGTAGATTTTCAACTAGATTATTGAATATATGCATATACTCTTTTTGCAAGCTCAGGCAGCTGCAGGAGGCTGAAGCCGTTATTATTGACGGTATACAATTAGGTGTTCTTCCTAATGTGACAACGTATAATATATTGATTGATGGATATTGCCGATATGTTGACCTTCATTCTGCCTATTCTGTTCTTTATAGAATGAAGGAAGCTGGTATTAGGCCAGATCTTGTTACTTACAATTCTCTAATTGCTGGAGCGACCAGGACTTGCTCATTAATAAAATCCATTGAATTGTTCGCAGATATGCTTAAATCTGGTATACATCCTGATTTGTGGAGTTATAATACTTTGATGCATTGTTTGTTCAAAGTAGGAAAACTAGATGAAGCCTTTAAGGTTTATCAAGATATGCTAAGTCGAGATGTATGTCCTCATGCAGTTACTTATAATATTATGATAGGTGGACTCTTTAGGAATGGGTTATCCAACAATGCTCTTATGTTATTCAGGAATTTACAACGACGTGGATTGGTCCCCGAATTAAGGACTTACAATATTCTTATTGATGGGCTATGCAAGGCTGGGAAGTTGAAGGAGGCAAAAAATATACTCATTGAGGTTCGGGAATCAGGTCTTGAGCTGAATTCCATAACATATACTATAGTTGTTAGATATTGCTTCAAAGCTAGAAAGTTTAAATTAGGCCTTGAGATATTATCTCAGATAAAGAATAAAGTATATGACGAGTTTTTGTACTGTACGGTTATTGCTGCATGCCTAAAGGTGAGGAAGTTTGAAGAGGCAAACAAATATGTGGAAGAAATGCTGAAGAATGGTTTTGAGCTTGATTCAGTTTCTTGTAATACATTATTAAATTTGTATTGTAAAGAAGGTAAATTGGAAACTGCCGTTAAGTTGGTGGAAATGATGGAAGAAAAAGGATTGAAATGTGACAAGTATACACATACAATCATCATTGATGGTCTGACCAAGGCTTGTAAATTTGGGAGTGCTCAAAGACATTTGAACAATATGGAAACCATATGCATGAAGTCTAAAGTGCCTGCATTCAATTGTATGATTGATCGGCTATGCAAAGCAGGTGATATTGACCATGCCATGAAATTATTTGAATCTATGGAAGAAAAGGATTCTTATGGATATACTTCCTTGATGCATAATCTTTGTAAGGTAGGAAGATATCGATGTGCATCCAAGCTGTTTATTTCCTGTTTAAGAGATGGCATTGAGATACTCAGATCTTCTCAAAGGGCAATCCTTCATGGTCTTTGGGCTTCAGGGTTTGAAAATGATGCAAGGGTGCTTAAATCAAAACTGCTATCAGCTCGTATGTTGCATTAATATTCTTCTTTCGGCTTATCCCTCTCCCTAGAGTGGAGTTTGTTGGTGTACCTGGCGAAATTGTTCGGCAAAGCACCCTTCATCTTTATTTTCTTTTTCATTCTTTGGGGTAATAAATTCAACTGAACTGACACAACTATATTTATCTTCTTCTAATTGTATCGGGCTTTAATTTTAAAGTTTTGAAAGTTGATTATTGTAAAGCAACGAGATACTAACCTGTACCATTTATCTGTATGGTGAGTTGTGGTATTTATTAATTGAACTATCTGTCGTTCAAAGAGGGTAGCTCTTTTCGTTTTGGGGAGCCTGGGCACATCCGGAAACAAATGTTTATGCCCATGTTGTTCTATTGCTTACTTGGAGACAACGGTAAGCCGTTCATACCAATTTTTGAAATTGCATGATTTTATCTGCTAATTAAATGTAAAATTTTCTATTACAGGAAATTTTTTTCAATCTCTTAAGAATCATTGTGGCAGAAGGGTATCATTACCTTTATCCTCGTATGACAGAATTCTTACTCCTGAGGACTGCATTCATGTGGCGATTTATAGATATGATTTTATAGCATACAGACCAGAAAGCTTGAGTGACTGCAGAGGACTTGCATGTATCATGAAGCCTGAAAGTTCAAAGAAGATTGACAACCTGGTCCAAGTCAAATCTGCAATTTCTTTTCCTTTAAATCTACTACCAGAGTTATGCAAATCTATTACTTTACCCTTTGTGAGGTGAAATAAGGTAATGGTTCTGTAACTGAAAGTCTTCCTAATATTCTGTCAACTGCAATTCATGACTTATCTTTGGCTGTCCTTGTTATTCTCATTATGTAAAATAAAGCTACTCTAATATTCTTCCTAATCTTCTCTCTGTGGTGGTCTGTTGTAGGATAGTCTGGAATAAAATATATTTGTATCCTTCATCCAACTTTGAAGTTTATGGATAGAATAGAGCCACATCACCCTTTTTTTTAGTAGAAATTAATCTTTTTTTAATTATTGCTATGATTTGCTCAATGTAAACTACTAGTATCTGTAGTTTTCGATTTGATAAGTTTAGTGTTAAGTGTAATTTATCCAAAAACAGAAATCACAAATTACCCTTGGAACTTTGAACATATATTGAACTTATTTTTCGCTCTTTTTAGACGTTACTGTCTCTCTTATCCAACTCTCATATATTCTTGGCCTTCAGGTTCTCCTGCCAGGTAAAGGATTCCCTGCTGTCAGAGGTCTCTCCAATGCCACAAAGAAGCCAGCACTGAAAATGAGTGATGAGAACGATGAAGTCGAGTTGTTGGATCTTCCTGCGATTGATAAATTGACAAACTTTTTGGTCGTTTATGGGTGATTAAAGACAAATTTTTATCTCCAACTGTATCATACTCAGCATTTGCGAGTTTAAAATGAGAGCTTTACCTATGTACTACAAAGTCCAATCCTTCACTACATTCATAACTTATATCCAACTACTAGGAAAAAAGTATAAAATTAATCGAGTATGTGATGGACATTTGTGACCTGGTAATTTCAGTTGACACACCACACACTAATGGGAATTGGTTAAACGTTGGCTTAGTCAAGAAATCGATGAGGCGATGCTGGGAGAGAGTTGGGTGAGCTAATGGATATGAGAATGATTTGTTTGGTTTTAATTTTGAAATATAGAAAAGAAATTGAAGAAAGGAAAATAATCGTTGAAAGGTGGAGATGTCAATCACACACTAAGAATATCTTCTATAGAATTCACGTCAAGACAGAGATTGTTAGAGTTTGATGTGACCGAATTCTATCTAGGCTAAATCGGTAGGCTCGCGTTAATAATCTCATTAGAATTTTGTTATTTCTATAAATTAATGTAAGCTAGAATCGCAAAATTTATAGTTGTATTTTGATTTTCAAAGTAAATTCATTCATTTGTTTTTTTACGTTAAATCTTGTATTTTACGTCTTATCTTCTTTCCAATCGTCGTTCGATTTTTCGATCGCATGTTCTCTACTCTTGGAGTGAGATCCATGCCGTGGTGGCCGGCTGATCCTAATTCATACAAAGTCAACCTTGGCGTGGTTGGTTTATTTTGTTCTTCATTTGAGCTGATCATCTTCTCCGATTTGATTTGATCTGATCTATGTGAAAAAGGGAATAATGATCTCAAAAGAAACTCGCATCAAAGTCGGGCATGATTAATATGCTTAAATTAAGGGTTGCTGTAGTTTCTATGGGATGGTTTTGGCTAGTGTCTTCTTTTTCATTCCATCGTATGCTAAACAAGAGCAGCATGCTGGGATTTCAATTTCAAATTCCCTAGTTTCTGTAGAGTACTTGGAAACATAAATAATACGTCCTATTTCTGTTATTTGAGTAATTAATCGAACTATTTGTACATTTTTTTGTTAATGGGGCTTATCGCGATGACATCAGAAGCCGATTGTTCTTGAATGGGTTAAGGAAGATTATAATGCTTTGCAGATCGAACTAGCTGTATTTCTGGTGGAGTTGCAACTTCTGTTATGGTCCCAATCAATCACAATCCTTTCTCTTTTTGCCTTGTCTGTTTGGTAATGAAAATCGGCCTACTGCCGACTACGCGTCTTAATCAAATTCGTATAAATAGATTGACATGATTGAACCTAATCACGCAGCTGAGATTAGTTTTGGTCAACAAAATCAGCCATTAATATTCTGCAATGCGGTAAACCGGGAGGATTTTCCAACGAGACGGAGCGTGAAGATCCCAAGATGGTGAAATTGCTTAGATGGAGGGATATACTTAGGTATCTCGAAGAAGGTTTCATAACTATCATCCCAGCTCTGAAGGATTAAACTTGGCTGCATTGATGGACGATGTCAAGGTAATTTTTCCAGCACCGGATTCTTTCGTTCCGTAAGGTTTCAATAGTTTTATCAATAGATTTAGTTAACCTGTGTGGCACGCTCCGAACGTTCATTCTTTCTACTCCATGCACGCACGGATAATCCCGCTGGAGTTGACCCCTCTGAAGAACAATGGCAAGAGAATTCATACCAACTCAAGGTAACGGATCAGGTTTTCCATTGCCTTTCCGGGCGGTAGATTTTGAAATTTGGCAACTATTTTTAATCTTGACTAACCTGTCTCCGAGTACGGGCAAAGAATGGGGCGTCTGAGGTGTGTTTAATGATCTAATCTGTCTCCGTTACGACCTGGAAACACGAAAATACTGACCAAGTTAAAACAACTACTAATTTACAATCTTGACTAACCATTATGAACCAGAAATTATTCTCTCATATTTATTAGAAAGGATTGTCTCAAACCAATAGCTCTGAAGAAAAGAACATAATTTCAAACTTACAGCAAACCGAGCTATGAAGCGACAAGAGGGCTCGTTGAGCTCCCCAATGGGCGTCGATACTCCTAGCTAGACACGACCTTGTATCCGTTTTACACTCATAGGACGGCATTTAACCTCTTAAATCCAAAAACATTTACAGACCCGGGAAGGCATATGTATTACAGCTAAAATGAAACTGGTGCATCTCGAACTAAATATTTAGCTTATGCATTTATACATCATTTATAAATATCTCTGCAGGGTTGAGTGAGGCTAACATACTCATCATGTAGCCGTCACACGGGCTCCCTTTGCTTTGCTTTGCTTCACTTTGCTAAAAAAGCACATTTCTTTGCTTCACTTTACTCGTCATGTACCTGCTTGATGTGGTCAGCTCATACCCATCTGCCCCCTTGCATGCTCTGGAATGAGCCTGTGGACGAGGTCAGGTGATGCATCAGCAAGCTGAAAGTAGGAAAAGTTGAACTATTAAGGTCGGAATGAGCACGTTTAAATATCAAGTAATTTCACGTATCATTATTGTATGCATTTAGTAAGAAAACATGAATCATTCACTCAAAGTGAATGTGGTCTGTAGTTAACTCTTCTAGTTTTTTATGCAACTACTCTTCTAGCTGTCTAGAACTGAGCCTATGACATTCTCCATTTTAGTAATCATCAGTAACGAATTATGTACAAATGCCTGTTAGACACTGACCTAATATAAGCGCTATCAAATACTATATTTTATCTTTATGATAACAGAAGATTCATGACAAATGATAGTTCATTCAAGCTTTGATCCTAATGAGATGCCAAAAATCTTTTTGGGATGTATATGATGTAGACATACTTCCTGCTTAAAGTTGAAAAGGGGAGGCAAGGGGCGCCCATTTGGAAGCCGGGCAGTAGGTTCACGGAGCTCATCAAAAAAAGAATGAGCACAAGCTTCAAGCTGGATTGAAACAATAGGACAGAAGGGGTGTGAGTCAACAAATAAAATTCAACAACTACTGCAGCCTACAACTTAGTAGATGAAAAATAACAATATTTTCAACAGTTGACAAGCCTCTTTCAGAGTAACTCAACAAACATCTAACACAGTGTATCACATAACGATAACTTATACTCACTGCAGAACAACGAAGACTCGGAGAATACTGAAGAAGACGAGAAGCTAGGTCGATTGCTTCAGGTGGCATTCTTTTATGGAAAACCTAATGCAAGAATTTAACAATTACAGGATCAAATGATAGTAAAATGACAAATATAGTGCACTGCGATAGGCAGAGTGGAATTTTTTTACAACAGACATTCCACTGAAACAAAACGGGAAATGCATACTTTGTGCCATGGATGAGCTTTGATCTGAGGAAACCTAAAATCTGTGTAATTTGGGTTCATACATCTGATTTCTTCACGAGTTGGAGTTCCAAGAACCTAGATACATACGAAAAAAAAACATGATCGTACAATCACCACTAAATTAGTTTCATCTTATGAACATCAGACGGCCTTCACCTTGATTATCTCTACAAGTTGGCTTACAGCATTTTCCCCAGGAAACAGTGGCTTTAATGAAATAAGAATAATCAACAATGTTAGGTCTTCCATGAGAAAAATAATCAGAAATCAATAAGTAAATTGTCAAAGATGATAAAAGCTACTGACTTGGCCCAGAAGCAACTCAGCAAGAACACAACCAGCTGACCAAATGTCAATGGAAGTTGAATATTCTACAGCACCAAATATGAGCTCAGGAGCTCGGTAGTAGCGAGAGCATATGTAGGATATGTTTGCTTCACCTTTGACCTGGTCATTGAAGTGGAATAGAATGATTAAAAAAGTGAAATCAAGAGAAAATCGAAGTGAAATATAAAGATATAAAGAATAAAATGGAGAGAAAATTAGACCCAATTGAATATTACTAGGGAATTACAGTATTCATAAACGATTATTCTTCCCTCGTTCTTATGCTTATTTCAGTATGCATAATGAACAATCAAAAATAATTATGTACACGCTTCAACAAAATAAAAGTGAGCTAAACATAAATAACAAAAAAGAACGTACCAGAACTTTTGCACTTCCAAAGTCGCAAAGCTTCACCAGATGGGTGATAGGATCAACCTGGGGGGTAGAAGAAAAAATACTAAACATACAGGTCTTTAACCATGAAAGATTATGAAAACAAAGGAAGATATACCAAAAGGTTTTGAGGCTTTACATCCCTATGGCAAACTCCAGGAACGGAATGGATATATGCCAGGGCCCTAAAGATCTGAAAGAAAAAATTTAGGTTGTTGTTGAATTATGAAAAGAAACTCCAGAAGATAAATGAGACGTACTTGGTACGTATAAATCTTAACATAGATAAGTGGCATCCTCTGGTTCACGCTACTGTAATGCTTCAGAACCCTGAACATAGTCTCAGGAACAAACTCCATAACCAAGTTCAAAAAAAGTTCATCATTACTAGTCGTGGAGAGAAAATAGTGCTTCAAGGAAACTACATTTGGATGATCCATCAAACGCATCAACTGTAGTTCACGATTTCTATATCGTTTGTCTTGTAAGACCTTCTTTATAGCCACTGTCTCTCCTGTTTCTAAGCATTTTGCCTGAGAGAATTGATAAAGGCTTATGATCTAACAAGAGCAAAAGAATTCACTAACATCATAAATCTTCTATGTTGTACCTGGAAAACTATTCCAAATGATCCAGTGCCAACAACTCGCTGAGCCATATAGCTAATGGTCTGAAATCAGTAGCAAATACAACATTTAAACCGCACTCAAAACAACTTAAATTAAACTTTCAACAATAATGGAGACAACAACTACGAAGAGCTACAGAAAGGTAATTATCATTCCATAACTCACTTCTGCTGAACGAAATATCACACCCTAAGACGTTTAGATTATTAAAACAAAGAGATAACTATTTGTTTTCAAGGCATACCTGTTTTGGCTCACCATTTTTTCCTCCAATTGTAGTGGAGATTATATCTCCAGTTGCTGCACCATTCCCTTCAATATGAGTAGATGCCATTTCCTGCAAAAGTGAATTATATAGGGTAAATGAAGAATAAATGTAGCAGCTATGGTATAAATATGGCTGATTAGAAGTTTGTTCAAAATTAAAGGTCAACTGTTCTGCGAAAAGTACCAGCGCACCAAACACTGCAAAAAAGCAGACTAGCACATTTTGTACTCACAGAAAATCTACAGAGAAAGTTTTGAAGACAAGAACAGAGTTGATCAGCTGCCAAGTTCGGACAGTGCTTCTCCAGGTGACCACAAAGAGAGAACTTTCTTAAAGAAAAAAATATATGACTACAAACTACAAGAAAGAATCCCCTGCTAAATATAGCTTGAATATTTTGGCTATGATGAGAGAATCAACTGTCGTCAACTTCCTGAAGCAAACTCCAATAGTTTGCACACCAATGGACTCAGATGAAAAAGGGATTTAATAGTGAATGATAGTATCGAAGCCAAAGGACAGAACTAGTAGGTATCGAAGGATCTTTTCCCTTGAAGAAATAAACTAACAAGATACTATCTTAAGTTTTTGATTATGAAGCATCCCAAAATAAAACGAAAAATGCAATAGATAGAAATACATATTAAAGAGAGAGCGCGAGTGGAGCAGCTATCGTTCTCTTAATCAATAGAAGGCTGATAGTATCGATTTATACAAAAGAACACCATTCCATTTTAAGGTAATTTCATCCGGTACCAAAGGCTGAGAGCAGAAGAAAATGACCGCAAGTTTCGTCCAAAACAATGAAGATCTTGAGCAAAAAATGTGAAATCGAAACACAAAATTAGACTATAGTAACGCAAATCGCAGATAAACAGCATTCATAAACTCCTATAACGAACAGTTAGTTAAAATATTCGCCAACACATTCTCCGACCTCGTCGGATGAAAAAAACCATCAGAAACGATCTAGATCGCTCCTAAATTGGTCGGCAGTGAAGATACCGGGCTGGATCACACACAATGCAACCTCCACTACCAAAAAACACACACATAAAGCAAAAAAAAACACGGAGAGACTGACAAACTAAAATAAATACGACAGCACGACAGAGCGAGTACCTTATCGGAATCCATTTCGGAGGAGCAGCGAGCATTGAGACTCAAAAGCTCATTTCCAGGAGGTTGCAGAAGATGAGGCTGCGGGACAGGTGGTTGATGATGGTGGAGAGGGCCTGAGGGCAAGGAAGCCATGTGAAACTGCGGCTCTCCCTCTTCGTCTTCGTCTTCGTCTTCCTCTTTCTTTTTTTCCTTTAAATTTTTCTCAATTATTTTTCTCTTTCCTAATTTCTGAGACTGGCCACGCCAGGAGTAGGCCACGCGCTAAAAATGGGAAGTCGGAACACGTCCCAATCAGACACCTCCACAGCCGTTTCAATCAGGTGATAGTGGTATTCTGGGGTGGAGTCCACTGTAAGCGATGTAGATCGCCAGGGAGCGATCAGACAGGAATCACATGGGCAATGCAAAACATGGCTTAATTACTTGCTTCTCTAAGTTTTTGCTGTGTCATTGGATAACCCGACCCGGATCCAGTAATCCAACTCGCTTCGGGTCAACCCATTCATCAATCATAATGTTTCAAAAGATTAGTCTACTAAGATCATTAGAGATACACCAACTTGAGTTTCGAGGATCGATTTAGTTCGGCGAAGAGCTTTTTTTTCGTGAAACTTTTCGATAGTAGTGAACTGATATAAACTCAGTTATCGACGTTCCTCTCAAGGAGAAAGATGCCGGGAAAGTTCACCAAACTCATCTAAGCATCGCAAGATTATCGAGGATGAACAAGAAGTACAAGTTTTACTCTGATTTTCGCAAGATCTTGATATGAAGCTCTTCAAGAAACTAAGAGCAAATTACTCGATTATCATCGTTCGGGTCGTACATGACATGGCTATGCACACCATTCTTTTGGCAAACAACTAAGCACCACCTAAGAAGATAATTTCTTCCTATTTTGATGGTGGAGTATTGGATGAATGTATACAAGAAAAACATGTGGAGGAAGAAAATAAGGAAGGAGGTCCCAGGAAGATCTCGAGTGTTTGTTGTTATTAGGGACAGGATCACCATTTTTTCAAACTTTTAGAGAATCTTTGCCAAAAACAAAGCACCCATTTCTTTTGGTAATAAATACACATCCATAGTTGAATAGATATTCATGATCCAACAAGGTGACGTCCAGATTTTCCAGATTTTTAGCTGTTCTCTGCCGTCGAATACAGCTAAGGCGTTGAAGTGATGTTTGACCATTCCCAGAACACGACACAGAACTCAGGCCACAGCCATCAAATGGAACATCCTCATCGTTTTCTCAATTTCTTTGTCGGTGTATTTACCAGATTATCTGTTTTTGTTTACCATTTGTGCTTTAAAACAACACATAATCTTACAATACCAGCAGAAATTGTTCTGGCAACAAGGAAAATTTTGTCTCAAAATACATTCATTCAGCGTAATTACCATAGATTAAACCAAATTGCCCACGATTGATGTACTTACTCTTCCACTCTCGCTTTTCCGGTACCCTGAGATGTAGGTGACTTTGTGGCGATAAAATCCACAGCATTGTTGGTCTTCGAGGATGTTCGGTTGTTTTTGGCAAGCGGAACAAGAGATTGGACAACATCAGCCATTAGGGGCCTATAATCTGCCTCTGGTTGAACACACATTGCAGCAATGGCAGCCACCTGAATCACGTCCTTCATTGTGTACTGACCCTCCAACTCGGGATCCATAATCTCGGTTACTTTCTCTCTGTCGGTCAGCCTCGGCAAAGCCTGCTTTGGAAAAGAGATGGTTTCACACTAAGCATCGTTAAAAGAGCAAATTAATTGAAGAAAAGAGCAAAGAAAAACCGACCCACGAAACCAGAGTAGCTTCTCCAGGAGGCCGTTTCATATTGACAGGAACTCTTCCCGTGAGCAACTCCAATAGAACGACCCCAAAACTATACACGTCAGACTTTGTCGTCAAATGTCCGGTTAGTGCATACCTATAATTTCAAAAGGTGTCATTCTATTTTATGAAACTCCGGCATATTAAAAAGACTTGAAAAATTATAAATATCATGATTTTAAATAAAAGCTTGATCTTACTCAGGAGCAACGTATCCTTGCGTGCCTAAAACTCGTGTCGAAACATGTCCTCCAACTTTGTCCGACCCAATCTTCGCAAGTCCAAAATCTGAAACTTTGGCGTGGAAGTATCGATCCAAGAGGACGTTGCTGCTTTTGAAATCTCTGTGAATAACCGGCGGATTGACATGTTCGTGAAGATACTCTAATCCTTTTGCAGCATCAAGAGCTATTCTCAACCGTGTTTCCCAGTCCAGCTTCAAGGAAGCTGCACTAGAATCTGCAAATTGCCATTCCTCCACATCCAGCATCAAATTTCTTTCGTACATGAAACTATTTAAAAAAATTTCAAACATTTACTCACTGGGAATGGGATAAAGATGCTCCTGAAGTCCTCCATTAACCATGAATTCGTAGACGAGAATTTTATGATTGTTATCAGAGCAGTACCCAAGAAGTGCAAGTAAATATGGCGAATTAAGCCGGCTAAGCAATTCCACCTGTTGGTGTACAAAGAAAATGATAGACTTCCAATTAAGTAATTCTTAAATTATATCTTTAGTACTCTCTTAGATGTTAATTATTGGGAAACTATCATCCGGGGAGAGCTTGAACACTTCTCAAATGTCTTTGTTATCTTAATAAGATCCATTCATGTTTTCTTGCTTTGTTATTCGTAAATTTCTATGGTTCCTATCAGCAAGCCACCAAATAATAAGAATTTTTTATTTGCAGAATCCAGATCGAAATCAAACATATTCTCTCGACAATATACCTCCACTTTAAATTCATCTTCTCCCTGTTTGCCTTGGTTATCCATCAACTTAATCGCAACTTTCCTCCCATCGCTTAGAACTCCTCTGTAAACAGAGCCAAACCCACCGTGTCCAACCACATTTGACTTGCTGAAACCACCAGTTGCTGAGTGCAGCTGCTTAAATGTGAAAACCTGGGGCCCTCCCTCGGCAACCACTTTAAGATTTTCAAAACCAACTTTGTTTTCATTGTTATTGCCTATAGAAAGAAAATGAAATGAGCAGATATGTCCCTTTTGCTAGCTAATAAAAGCAGAAGAAGCAAGTTCCAGTTCTAGATAACATGGGATTGTAATAATACACAAAAATTATAGCAAGAAGGTATGGAAAGACAACAATCCCAGGCTTAGTCATCGCTGACATGGTCCAAGGCAATAAATAAAGAAACGTTCAGGAAGTTAATGAGAAGTTAGCGATGATAATGGAAATTACAGTCACCGGCAAACATAGTTTATACCATCTTTCCTTTCTTCAATCCTTCGAATTTATAGTTTAAAAAATGAAAAAAAAAATCATTCTTCCTAATCCGAAGCCCCAGAAAGCAGGTTTCGTAAAACGGGAAAGCGGAACTAAAGTCCTCAAACCGAGACCACAGAATGGAGGACAGCTAACAGCAAAGTGTTCTGCAAAAGTTATGCCGCAAGATAGTAAAGCATCAAAATTCCTTTCAATACCCACGTTTTCTCAACTAAAAGAAACAAGCATTTTTCCATCGCACTAAAAATGTAAATATATTAACCCCAGAAGCTCCACAGAAGCAGCAATACGGGGGGGAGATAGGCGGGGGCTCAACCTAGCTAGCACCCAAAATCTAAAAAAAAAAACAAATGCAGGAGGGGAGAGAGTAAGAGTTCACACCAGATGAAAGCTTACTTTTCTGGGTCCTTAGACGCTTGGAAACCTTTTTGCTAATGTAGCAATAATAACTGAAGGCGACGAGCAGCGAAGCTAGGGCAAGGGAAGCTATAACCACGATGGCCACCAAAGCGAACCGTTCTTTCCTTCTGTACTCATCGTCACCTTCCATTTCGCTGCCTAAATCATAGAAGAAAAATGTGACCCACTGAACCGACGACGAAGAGAAGGAGTTCGAGGGCGGAAAAATTGGCTGTGGAGACGACGACGAAGAACAGCAGAAAGGAAAGTCTTTGCCAAGTAATTGAAATCTGACTGGCTCTCCACTGCTGCTTCTCTGTTTTCGTGCATTTTTTGTCATGTTTCGCGTGGCGCAAATTAGTGTTTTTCTTGTCAAGTTTTGCAGTTGGGTCCTTGTACTTTGGTAGTATTTTAATCTTTCCTCTATACTTGTCGAATTTATAAGATCGCCATTTATCCATAACTTAGCCTAATTTTATTTCAAAATATAATCAAAAGTTCAGACTTCATCATATTTTACCATCATTTGGAGGCCTGTCTTAAATTCATTCTCCAAAGTGAGAAAATACATGCAAATAAGATGCCAAATTTATTGAAAAATTTCACTTCGATACTTACAAAACGGATCCCGTGTGGCACAAAAATTAATCGTATATTTCTATACCGAACAATGAAATCAGCGCAACCTGTTCGGTGAATCCAATAACTTTCCAAGAGTTCAGCTGAAAAAATGTTCATATTGATTTCCACCAACCCTTGGGAAGAACAGTTGAGAGGAGGCTCTGTATTAATCCTCTTCTAAAATTCAGGTATAGTTGCCAATACTACCTGCTAGAATAAGTAGCTGTATAAGCATATATTTAAGGCAGCTAAAGTATAAGCATGGAGTAGAAGCTAATTGATGGAGAGTTAAGGCATTACCTCTGAAAACTGCATATTTCCATTGGTGATTTGAGTCGTTTTAACACTTCCTTTCCACTTGGGATCATTAGGGGTACTTTTCTGAGCTGTGCTCTTAGCTTCGAGGCATGGAGAAGGTCGAGAAACAGCCGGCAATGTGCGCTTTAGCCAAGATTCCGAAGGAGATTTTGGCAAAGGTGGAGCAAGTGAAAACTGAGATCGGCTGCGGTGAGAGCTTTCTTGGCAACTCCCCCTTCTAAGAATCTGGTTTCTCAAATCCATGTTTTCATCAGAGCTTCTCAAACTATCTGGTTTCTCAAGACCAGTTTTCAATTGCAGTTTTGTTTCGAGATAGATGTTCTTGGCCTCGTTGGATTTTGATTCTGTCAATGTCGAAGAGCTTTGAGCAAGATTGCAGGGTTGAGTGCAATCATCGTCGACGGAGGTACCAGTCCTTTCATCAGTTAATTTAGAACTTTTCAAGTTGATATCGGAATCAAAAACAGTAGATTTCTCGAGAAGTAAAGACTCTACCGGAAGTGTTTCGTTCAAATCACCAATCTTCCCCAAAGTATCGATATTGTTCTCTCCATAATCTGTCATAACTTTCAAATCGGCAGAACTTGAACTTGAATTTGGTGACTTGAGCTTATGAATGGAGTCTATGTACAAAGTTTTTTCGACCACGAGGCTACATGAATCTTGATCGATTTCCAGAAATTCTCTGAAGCATCGTCGATGAGAATCAAAGGCATTCACTTTCGAACTGCCATCTTTCTCCGCACCTTCTATGCTCGGATTTAGCTTGAACAATTCATCCAAATTTTGACCACCATTTTTAAGATTTGTTGGTTTGGTTTGATCTTTGACCACCAAATTTTGACCACCACTTTTCTGTTTCTCATTTACAGCATTTCTTGATCGATCATTTGAAGTGATGTTTCGCAATCTCCGCACTGAATTCGACTGAGAAGCCTGCGTTTTCATCCATGGCACCGAATTCAAACTGTAAAATGAACTTTTTAAGTGAAATCGAGGAAATAAACCACAGAGTTTTGCTGTTGGATAATCGTATAAACTGTCATTATCTTCTTTATTATCATCTCCATAGCCTCTTACTTCGCCTGCATCATTCGCATAATATTCTGAAACCATTTGAGCATACGAATTAAGAGGCCTCTGCTGCTTATCTACACCTACAACCTTCTGTGGCTCTAATGGCTTATCCTGTGGAAAATTTTGCCTTCCAATAGGATGTTGAGATGAATCTACAGCCATGGCCTTTGCAGCAGGTAAAAATCGATGAATCATGAAATTTTGCGTCTGATGATCCACTGTATGTGCCTCTAAATCTGGACCATCAAGCTCACTCAAACCACTTGTGCTGCAGTTTATGAAGAACGACTCAGTTGTTGAAAGTGCATCAAGGGCATCCACATAAGCTCCATCACTATCTTCAGAACTCAAGCTTCCCTTCTCATCCTTCTCAAATGGATCATTTTCTTTTCTGCCTTTTTCGTCGCATTTGGACAGGATTTTGGAATCTTTAGCTGCAAGTTCATTTTTGAAGATCAAGTTTCTTCCCGGAGGCAGCTTGGGTGAAAATGAAGGTAGTTTAGAAGACTGAGGTGGTGTCTTGGTTTCATCTTTCGGTCTTCCTGGAATTTTTTCCCACTGAAAAGGAACAGTGCCTGCGTTGCTCACAGGACCAGATTTCAACTCTGATTTATAGACAGGAAGATGAGGAATTTTGGGGTCGTCCTTCATCTTTTTATCCCCTGCTTCCATTGAAGCTCCTGTTGATGAAAATCGCCTCACTGACATTAGTGGCTGGCTGAAATCTAGTTGCTTCTCTTCCATCAGATTCTTCAATATCATCGATTTCGGACAGCAAAAGCCAGTAGGAGGAGATTCACCCTTTTGAGAAAACGAAAGGATCAACCCATCATAAGCCCAATGAAAAAAAACAACTTTGAATTATGGTTGATTTTCAGTTATTTCAAGGACTTTTGAAACATCTAGTAAGTTCCCAACTTCAATTCAGATTCAGCAAGGACAGAAATTATGAAACTTCAACGCTCTACCCAGAATTAATATTTATCCATGGACAAGATGGTAGAGGAAACTAAGAAAAAACACGATTTAAAGACGGAAAACAAACCTCTGAGATAGCGTAGGTCCTGAATCAAGAATTCAACTTGGTCTGAGAGACAGAGAGTGGTCTGACAGCAAATCAAAAACAAACTTCAGAGAGAGAAAGAGGTGAGTGAAAATATTCTGCAGAAAAAACAATAAAAAAAAAAAATCATTACAAGCAAGGATTTTGGCTCCTGGAAATGATTCAGAAATGCCAAATTGAAAGTGGGTTTGGTGTATAGTGTCACAGGATGAAGATGAAGTCGCAATCACATGCATAGCTTTTAGAAATCATGACGCATCTGATCAAAAGTAGAAGCCAGGACCATCACTCCAGCTCCTCCCCCACCCACTATCACCCATCAATTATTTGTTGAGACGATCTTAAAAAAATGTACTTCCTCATCCACTGTTACAGATACACCCTTGTTGATTTCGTGATGGCCCAAATATTTTATCTGATTCGTTCAGACATCATATCATGTTCTTTGGTACTGATCCATAAACAAGCATTTGGCTGTCGTTTTTCAAGTTTTTTTCTGGTTAGAAACTGCTAGAAATCCGAATCATAGAAGCTGTTCAACCAAGAAAATTGAATTGCATCGAAGAATCTAACCCTGTTTGATGACACGTCCATCTCATGTTGACCTCATCCCCTCAAGTCGACGCCTAGTTATTGACATGTAGAGCGTTCCAAAACCCGACAATCGCATTCAAAGCAACACCTGTCTCTTCTATCATTTGTTGTCAATCCAATAAAAATTGTCGTAGAAGAGGAGATATTTCCACTGCTCTAAATCTCCAAACGAAAATAACAGAACCATAGTTGAATCTCGTGTAGTTTATTTTGTTTTACTGATCGAAACAAAGTTGATCACAAGTTGGAAATTTGATGGCAATAAACAATGTCTACTACACATCAAAAATGATAATTTAGGTACTCTCTTCTAAAACACTTCGTCTGTCTCTTGTTTAAGAAGAACAAGCTAAACAAAACTGCACGGTTTAGTTCTGTATTTGGCGACGATTGAGCCTATCTTCGAACCGGAGACACGAGCCAACTCTTATCTCTGTGCTCATGTCATTCTCCGGAGCAGGGTAGTAATCCAACCTCAGTTGAACATCTCTCAGATTTTGGATTCTCAGGAGGAACATCATAAAATGTTCATAAGCAGTTCCATGGATGAAAAGCTTTCTCAGAGTGAGACTCTCTGCCAATAGGCCGGCTGCAGTGTGGGAGAGGCTTCTCTGGTTGAAATTCTGGTCTTGGGGCGGCCAATAATCGAGTTCGTTCAGTCCCAGATTGCCGATTCCATTGAGGAAGAATCTCTCCCACAAGCTGAGATCCATTTGACCCTTTGGCGCAGTCAATGCGAAGCCGATCGTGTCACTGCAATCGAGCTTCATCTTTGACAGGAGAGGGTATTGATCGAGAGTGCTTAAACCAAATGCGCCCGGTGATGGTTTGTGTCGGCCCCTGCAATCTCCCTCAATCTTAATGAGAATTTCTTCAAGATTTGGACAATCTTCCAGACCAATTTTCTGCAATGGAGTCAGAAGCTCTCCTACTTCAATCCACAGGGACAAAAACTTCAATCGATCCCATCTCTTCCCACACAGCTCATTTCCATTACTGTAAAACTCATCGGACCAGCGGCCTTCCATCGAGTATTTGAATCTCTTCCTCCGGCTATCTTCTCCATATTCTGTGGTATCCGAGCTAGAAATACCTGGCTCATCGACTTCATTGAGATCAAAATTCCTACTTATTGGCCCATTATCGTTTTCTTGGTTATTTTCTTCCTCTTCCAAGGATTCCCACATACAGTCAATATGGAGTCGCTGAATCCGATTTTGGATGGGTTCAAGAGCTTGCAAAGAGGCTTCAGCGTTGAGATGTTTACAGCAAGAGATCCTCACATCCACCAAGGTTTTCCTAACCAAACTTACCAATGTCCTCAATCCCTTCACTGTAACTCTATTACATCCCTCAATCTCAAATTTGGACAGCTTGCAACATCCCCTACCAATTTCGATTAAGCCCATATCCGTCAAATCTGCAGAGTTCTTGATAGACAACGATACAAGCCCCTGGCACAATGCAATTCCGTCGAGCTGAGACTCAATCGCTAAGCAAATACCGTGCAATTGGCCTACCTTAAGCTTTTTCAACCTTGGGCACCTGGAATTTAGCGCTTCGAATGCAGGTCCACTGTCCCTAACATTTTTGGCAATGTCAAGAACCAACTCCTCCAGCAGTGGAATTCCCGCAAACATCTCCGCCAAAGCCGCTGGACTAATTTTGGCATCCTCGGAGGTAATTCCATCCGCATTTGGATCTCCCCTGCCATTCGCTAATGTTGAAGTGTCAGCAAGATGAAGAAGAGTGAGTTTCGGACAGTGAGCGGCTATGGCTAGCAAAGCTTCATTGCCAACGGAATCGTTATATCGAGGATCGAACAAACATGCCATAAGAAGCTGTCTGAGATTAGGGCAAGCTTCAGTAATCGTTTGAATCTCCCCAGATCTGAAACCCTCGGTAAAAGACCTCGTTAGCAGATCTAATTTGGTAATCGACTTGGCAGTGATAGGGTATTGCTGCAGAACAGGGGATATATCTTCGGTCCAGCAATAGAATTCCGATAAATCCAGGGAGGAAAGAGACGGTAAATGTTCAAACAGTGGAGCGAGGTCAGCTCCCGGGGCCGACTGGGGCCGCTGATGCCATCGGACCAGCTTGACGTGGCGCAATCCCGGCCATTGAGGTGCGAGAATTTGAAGAGTCATCGGAGATCGGACATATACGGTCAGGGAAGTAACCAGCGGGAAGACGAAAGAAAGGTGGTGAGCGAGGAGCGCTTCCGTCGACGAGCCGAGCAGCCCGTGACCCCACGGAGAGAGCAGCGAGAGGTCCAAGTTAGCAACGGATCTGAAACACGAGGGGATCATGGAGAGGTCAAGCGCGTTCCCCCGGAGAGTGAGCGAGAATCGTGTCGCCCTTTCCAAGGAGAGAAACTTCCGGGAAACCAGAGACAGAGAGTTCCTCGTCCGGACGTCCGAAACGAAGGCCACTATACTGGACAGAATAACGTCGGGCAAGTCATTCAACGTCGTCCCGGCCATTTTTCCGGCGATTCACTCGGCCGTCCTCAAGGAGCCAAATTCAGCCGCACATCTCCGGCCAGGAGATTTCGTATCTCGAACTCAGTCCATGGCGGAGGAGAGCGACGAAGAAGACGAAGTGAGTAGGAGACTGGGGGCGTACAGGTAGATTTGTCGCGGAACAGAGAGCCCCACGTGAATACGACGTCTCACCATGGAAGGATGCTTCTCCACGCTCCCTATTCGCACGTGTCGGTCTTGCAACCTAATTAATCAACCCTAAAACAAGGGCAACTAGATCTAGATATTTCTTTAATTACTGTTTTTATAATATAGTTTTATGGGAAAATCAGAACATCGGCGTTACGTGACATCGAGATTGTGTTTTGAGACAAGATCGATTTGTGGAATTTAAGAATAAAAATGGAGCGTGACGAATAGAAGTAAATGCATAGTGAGGGTTATCCAGAGAGGAAAAAGCAAGTTCATCCTTATCCGTTGTGGGAATTGGGCAGAGCAATCATTCGATTAAGATAGAGAGCCCTCACCTAATTTGTGCATTTTATTCACATCAAATCTTTGTCACCCACTTTAATCATGCATATAATCTAATCGTCTATAGTTTTGAATTAATTTACTTTTAATTTATTGTTGAATTAATAACCTCAACATATGTTAATTCTTGTGAATATTATCGACATTCCAAGTCTAACAATAAAATCATTGGATAAGGTCCTTAAAATGTGGCCCCAAGGAATGCCACTAACTTTACTACGGTTGATTCTTATGAAATTGATTTTAACCAAAAACGTTCTACACATTTAGTAGTTACTTTGGATCTTTCAAAAGTGCACATATACTTATTTGTACCTACAGATATATGTAGGATAAGAATTTATTTCGGGTCTGAGTTTTGATTAAATAGTTACAAAAATCTTATTTTTTAAAAAAAATATTTTTAAGGTTATTCAGACGTTCGAAGAGTGGTCAATGCGTCCGAACCCCCTAAAACTTATGTATTTGTTCTTTTTTTTCATCATTCTTACCCAAGTGATTTGATATGAAATTTGTACTTTCAAAAAATACTGACATATTATGATATTCATATTTTAAAAAGTTTTATATTTGTAAGAATGACTGGTAGCTCAAGCAACTAGAGACAACATAGGTTCAAAAACCTTCTTACTTATTAATAGTTGAATTGTATATGAGTAATGTTAAAAGTTCCTTCCATAAACAAAGTATCATCAATGAAAAATAACCAAAAGTACAAACCTAACAAAAAGAAAAAAAGTACAATTACAAAAAATAAATTTAAGAATGCTATTGAAAAATTGTCAAAATTAGGTGGAGGTTGTCGATGATCCTGATCAAAAGAAAAAACTTGAAAGAGCTCAGTTATATCCAACGTGCACCGCATCTCATGCAATGTGAGCTCTAAGCTAACAATCATAGTCATATGTTGAATATGATAGCTATCAAGCCTCTCCAACTTTGAGTATGGTAACTATCCATCTTTTGCATCTGCTGGGTATGAAAGAGACTCATCTGCTCCAGCATGAACGTCAGAGATGGATCCTGCATGGGCGACTCCGACACCTAACCATAGACATCTGACCATAGGAAGGCCCTGCCATATCAGCATATAGAGTAGTCGGCATATGATCCAAATCCATCGGATAATCATGACGTGGAAGATCAACATCCAGATCTAAGCCAATATGGTCCGCTGCTCTATCTCTCCTAACAACCTGCGTGCCGTCAAGGTCTACCAAACTCATCCTCCGAAGCTAAAGGTGATCAGAGCCATCTTGAGGCCAGAGCCTACTCATCACGAGAAATCTTTTAACATTGTTTGTCGCGAGAAAGAATAGTATGAGATATCATGTTGTGCTCTCGAGAGACCACGTTGAACTCACTTGGTTTGTGCTTAGCCAAAGTCTCAAGTCAATTATTGGACACTCGAATCGACCTAAAAAAATATTCTAGACCCATCCATAATAAAAATGTGTCACCTGACTAGAGTTATAATGCATCTCTCTTTCACCCCGATCACGCGGTTGATATGATCCAGTTTAATCAGCACCTCTAGGTCAAAGATAAGCGTCCTCTCATGGCCACTCTCTACATCTACAAATTAGCGTAAAATATTTGTACTAACTGCTCTACGGATGGGCCATATAGCTCAAAAAATTGAGCAATTCAATATCATCAATCATCCGCATAATCTTCAAGTCCTCGAAAAATGCAAATATAGCTGGCGTCGTGGTATCACAGTCCACAATGCGAACACGTCGTGAAATACCATCGCTTGCGTAATTGATCTAACTCTCCATGGTGAGCAGTCATCGGTTACTGCAGCACACGTGCAAGACCTCTAGTGTCCAAAGGTCAAGATGGTCTCTTGCCCTCATCATGATGTTACCCAACGACTCTAATACGCTTCCAACGACTAGAATGCATTTTTTGAAGAAAAATAAAAATTTAGCGGAATTTTGTATGAAATCACTTGGGTAAGAATGAAGAAAAAATGAGCGAATAAAAAGTTTTAAGAGAGTTCAGACGTCGAATAGCCTTAAAAGTGTTTTTTTTTTAAGTTAGACTTTTTATGTTATTTAATCGAAACTCACGCATGAAATGAGTTTTTACTCATATATGTATAATTTCTTTGCGGGTTTCTAGTAATCTTTGCATGAATTGCTTTGAGATATACTTGATGCATTGCTTGGGGCCAATAAGAATATGAAACAAAAAATTGTTTATTTGAATTCGGGTAAGATTATCATGAGCCCTCTAAGAATCGATTGATCGTCGTGGAGGGTATAGCTTCACGAGCCAGTTTGCGAGCATTGCTCGTTCGCTCGCTCGAGCGCGCGAGCCTTTATCCCGAACTCATATTGCTACAAATGTTGAGCTAATTTAGCGCTATATTGACTAACTCTAATTGGACGTCACGTGGGTTGATTTTAAAGTGGGACCCGAGGATAAGATTATCACTGGCAATGATGTCCCACCTGGCCCCTGGGACGGATGATATTTATGACCTCTCATAAAGTCTAGAACATAATATTACGTCCTCTCCGCTCTCCACTTAAATGTTATTTTGTCATTTATTAAATATTTTAATGTATTATATATTGATTTTTAATTTATTTACAATTCTACGATTATTATGTTAGTATAATATCTATTTTTAGTGGTAAAAATGGTAGTGATTGATGATTCCCCGGGGAATTATTGCACTACAACATGATTAATTTAATCATATTGTATAAAAAGACATGCCAGCTAGTAAGCGAGGGGATAATGCGACATTAAATAATATTTTGTTTTTTTAAATATGGGCCCCAAAATTGAAAGTAATTGGTAAATGAATACGACTGATTTGAAGGGTGTTTAGACAATAATTAGAAATTCCAAATTGGACACCAAATTGGGAGAGTGAATGATGCTATAATAAGCTCAGCTGTCTTCCTCGATTCTTGTTACTAAAAAGGCGGAATCCTCCGTCCTAAGACCCCCCACACCCCGGCTCGACAGGCTATAAGAGAGTAAATTACGATAACTCAACAGCTCAGAGATGAGAGACCTTCTTCCTGATGACCCAATGAGCTAACAAAAGAGAAATCACAACGATCAATGAACATTCAGATATTCCTCTTCCGTCCCATTATTTGAATTGTGCCAACTCCTTTCTTCTATTTTTAATTGTTTCCAAAAATGATGTCTACAGTTAATTGTTGCGAACAATATTTTATTATTCACTCGAGATTTTGTAGCGTTTTTTTCATGACACCAAGATTTTCGGCTATTTCACTCGCTTTGGTAAGATTATTTTATTTTTCTCCTATTTGACGATAATATTGATTATCGAGGTTAATCGCTCTTCTTGTTGCTTCTTCTAATTTGTTTTCAAAGTATACCCATGTTCTAATAGTGGAATAATATACCAGTTTCTGCTCTTGTACATAGGGATAATGTCGTACAACGTTACATTATGTGTCGTTATCGTTAGTTTGCGTAAAAATCTATTTTCAATCAAGCGAAAAATAGAAGAACCAATTTATCCGATGCATGACGATACTTATCGATAAAAATGCAAATCAAAGTTATTTGTTTTGCCATCGGAAGATCGCCGGGATGTGATTCTTGACACGACGAGAAAAAGGGAGGCCGGGAAATGTGACTTTCGCTTATTTTGAGCAGTAAAATTAGGTTCCAATTGAAAGGGCGTGACAAAGATTATGATACTATTACATAGCCTATGGAAATGCACCAAGTTACTTCACAAAATGATCGGAAACATAGCCGAGAGATGGCGGCTGCTCAGCGGAGAATCCGGTTGGAAAGAGCTTCTAGACCCTCTCGACATTGATCTCCGACGATACATCATTCACTACGGCGAATCAGCTCAGGCAACCTACGATGCTTTCAACTCGGGAAGGCGTCGAAATTCGTCGGAGACAGCAAATATTCGAAGAAGAATTTTTTCTCGAGGGTTAGTTTGGTGAAAGGCAATCCATTCCAATACAACTTCACCAAATTCTTGTACGCGACTTCGGTAATTAAGATCCCGTTAGCATTTCTCGTGAAGTCTTGCTTCGACTCGAATTGGATCGGGTACGTTGCAGTTGCCTCATATGAGGGAAAATCAGCTCTCGGACAGAGAGACATTGTGGTGGCCTGGTGAGGAACGGCCGAGGCGCTCGAGTGGGTGGACGATTTTGATTTTCCTTTGGTTTCTGCATCGGAAATATACGGAAAGGACAGCGATTTGAAGGTTCATCAAGTCTTTTTCTCGATCTATACTTCACACGCCCGAACTCAAAATTCAACACCACCAGTGCAAGGGACCAGGTAACTACAAAATAGGGTCGAACCGGTGAACTTAACTAAACCAGTCTAAACCGAGTTCAAACAACTTAAAACTCAAGAGCAGACTGACTCAAATTAACCGAATAAAACTCGAACAAAAACCAAACCTTCAATTTGGTTTCAGTTAGGTTCCTAAACCAACCCAATTAACTTAAAAGTACGGATAAAAACGAACCAAACAAAATGGCCCGATTAAACTTCATCTACTACCTAAAATGGGTGATAATTTATACGAGTTCATACGAATAATAGGTGCTTGATGAAGTGAGGAAGCTGGTGGAATTGTACAAGGATGAAGAAATAAGCATAACCATCACAAGACATAGCTTAGGAGCTGCACTTGGAACTTTAAATGCATGTGATATTACTTCAAACATAATAGCCAAGCTACGTGAGCAACCCGGGAAGCCATGTCCAGTCACTGCCTTTTTGTTTGCCAGCCCTCGGGTCGGAGACGGAAATTTCAAGAATTATATAGAATCCATGGACGATCTCCATCTCCTCTGCACTCGAAATGCAAAGGATATAGTACCCTAATTACCCCCAGTCGAGATTTACAGCGTTGGAAACGAGCTCGAGATCGATACGAGCAAGTCAAAATACCTGAAGAGCCCCGGAGATTTCCGAACCTCACATTCATTGGAAGTTTATTTGCACGGAGTAGCCGGGACGCATGGGAAGACTGGCGAGTTTCGTCTAGAAGTGCAGAGGAGTGTTGCTCTTGTCAATAAAAGTCGAGGTTTTCTGAGAGACGAGCAGAAGGTGCCGGAATCCTGGTGGTGCGAGGAAAACAAAGGGATGGTTCAGGATTCCAATGGCTCTTGAAGGCTGCAGGACCGTGAAGAAGAACAGGAAGATTGAATATTGCGATAGTTAGATCGTATTACAAGAATGACCAATGGCAGATTTAAACATTGAACGAACATTTCTAGTTTCTCCTAGTACTCGATATCGAAAGAAGAGACTACTGCAGTGAACCATGGACATGAAACCCGAGGGCTAAAACAGTCGATAAACGAAATAGGTTATCTCTGATAGCTTCACAAACATCACTTAGATTTAGCCAAGCACAGAATATGGAGACCAAACAAGCATACTATCCAAACATAAGTTGACACAAGATTTACAGTATTATTCAAAAATCTTGAAACCATGTTCATCGTACTTCCCTAAAACCATGTCCATCAACTATAAAGATATGATAACATATTTCCGAGAGAAAGCAATAATTATGATGAGGTTTACCTTGCATGTATTTTGTTAGACGAGTAATCATCGAGAGAAATATCGCCTTCCAGAGCTCAAGCTGCTTCAGTCATGTAAAAATGATTGAAAAAATGGTCAATTTAACTGCGAAGTTTCAATCTCCATCGATACAATGGAAGCCAGCCTTTCATAAATCTGTCAAAGAGATAATTTGGATTATAAAAGGAGAAACAGATAGACAGATATTTGATCAATTTACATATATATATATATATATATGTATGTATGTATGTGTGTGTACATGATGGATCAACCACATTCCATAAACATGCATACCATAGAAAGAGGCCCCTTATCATCTGCTTTTGCTGTCTCATCCTGCTTGTTATTTAAAGATGTGTCATACCTGCACACGTGGACCATCACCCATGATGTTCTAACCAGCTACACAGACTGCTAATAATTCAGCTCCTTACCAATCACGAGGAATCCCAGCTTCATCTCTAGCCTCATAATTGAATGGCCCCTTCAATTCCACATTGTAATCTTCTAGCAATTCTGCCAAAGAAAAAGAATCAGGATGAAGCTTAACTATATAGTTCTATCTTTAACAAATGATGGATTTGTACACAGGAGCTGAGAAGACCACTAAACCTTTAAAAGTGGAGGATGGAGGCCGATCCAGCTTCTGGCAAACCGAGACAAACCAGAAAACACCAACAGCAACATGTGCAACCTCTTCACTGGCAATTCTTGCCACAATCTTAGAAGACCTGCGATCTCCAAAGCCAATCAACTTTTTCACCAATCGAGGTCCAGCATCCAGTCCTCGAGCTTCCTACAGCATTTCGATATGAAATAAAATAACCTCTCATCAACATAAACACCAAAATGTGTCAATACCACACGAGTGACTATCTTAAACACGGGCAATGATTGGTACTCGCTCATGTATTTTAGCTTCACAGAAATGCATCCGGAACTAAACATTGAAGAAAACTTTACAGATTTACCTGAACTAGAGGAATTACAGCCAAACGAGCAGCCACATTGTCGGATGATTTGTCACACTCCCTCCATAAAATGTTATGAGCAGGCATATCACCATATCTTGAGAGAATGAAGAGTCAGTAGCATAACATAGATTAAATAATCAACAAAAGGAAAAAAAAAAAGAGCTTCTCTCCAGTTCTAACTTGAAACCAAGTTCAGAGAGTCTCTGTGAACACCATGCGAAATGGCGACTTTCATCGTCGGCAACATGAGCAAAGTCGGCGAAAAACCCCTCTCCCAGCTCTTCACTAAAGGGTGAAAATCGAACAACAGTATCCCACGCCAAATCGATCGCATTTAGCTCCACATGAGCGAGATTGTGAAGCATATAAGCATTCAGAGGCAAACCAGAATCTTTAGGAGAAGGAATTTCCTTAGGAGAAACCTGAATTCACAGAAATAACACCATAATTCATCTAATTAATGCCAAAGGAAACTAAGTCATTCATGAAGATGCCAACCAGTTCTGGTTTAGAAGGGCGAGCAGGACGAGAGGGAGGGGAAAACACACCAATTGGGAGACTCTCTCGGTACCACCTGGAGAAAGCTAAATGGGAAAGCCTGGACTTGGCGAGCGGGTCGCTGGTGCAGAGGACCAAAGCGCCGAGCTCAGAGAGGGACGAAGCAGATTCAATTAGACTCTCATACGCAGAATCAGTTGAAGAGTGCATTGATTCAACTACAGCTTCTGGTTCATCAGTTCCCCATACACGGTTCTCGTTGAGAGAGCTCTCCCTCCACGCCTGAAGACCAGACCACGGCGAGTACTGAAAAGACGATGAAGAGAAAGACTTGGGTTTGATGCTCCGGTGAAGCGCAGCGGCGCAGCAGGGTCGTCTCAGATTGGGTAAAACTACAGCTTCCAACAGCCGGGCCAACATTTTTTCAAGAATTTCAGAACATTGCCTCAGCTTTCTTCTTCAACGTCACTGCCTTGATGAAATTGTGCCGTGAGAAAGTCTGTAACACATCAAAATACCATGGAAATGGTTTTTGAATACGTAATTGGAAAGAAATTTGATTATTAATAATATAATTACCGGAGTAAAAGTAGGACTGGAAGAAAAAGTAGGAACTGGGCCAAGAAGAAAAAGACTCAACCTGAATGCCCTCCACCGTCGGCAGAGTATCGTCGCCGAGAGAGAGAGCACCTCTTTGACGCCAGACCAATTGCAGCAAGCGATGTATTCAATCGAAACCAGCAACTCCGGTGACCTGAGATTTTTGGCTTCAAGGTCGGCTCAAGTTTTGTCAACCGGCGGATTGAAAAACAAAGAGAAGAGTAATTCTAAATCCACCTTTTTTAGCGTAACGAAAAATAATAATAATTCTAATAATTATATTAATTATATTTAAGTACCCTTAGGCTGCCACAAGCTGTAACATTTTGGGTCACAAATACTATATCGAGAGTTTATCTTTGAATTTTAATTTTTTTTATTAATTGACGAATTTTTAAAGAATTTTTTCATTTTAAAAATTTTAAAAATTATAATAAATTGTACATCGACAAATTATCATAAATTTAGTCAAAAGAACAATTAATTATATAAAATTACATCTCGCGTGTCGAAAGAACTGTTGCACGTGAACGTATTGCGGCATGTCAGAATGACACACGACATCTGCATGTCATTAGACCTAGTGCATGTGGTATGTTCATCATTTTTCAAAGTTTACTCTTTCTAGAGCATGCGATATTGTAGTAGAATCATTGAGGACTTCCCGAATGGTATCACAATCAATTAAGATTGGGGATTTTTCATAACTTGCTCTATGAAGGCAAAATATGACTATTAATTGCGAGCACAAGGGATTTTAATATTATGCTTCCATTTTGATTGTTTTTTTAATGTCACTTCTATTTTGTCACTATATCATAGTAAAATGTTGTAACGGTTGGATGCGAACTACGAATTTTAGAGAACCCGAAACCCGAAACAAAGCGGAATAATCACGGGACGACTTGAGATTCAAGAATAAAAGAAAGGAAAGAACTAGACTCTGATCGATGAATTCGATCGAACCGTAGTTATCAAAAAGTAGCTTGACCCGAATCAAACTAGTTGATTGAACAAAAAACTATCAAGTTCGATATTTTCAAGAAAACACTTGAAGAAGATCAAGTTCTTCCGTAAGAACTAAAGAAGAGAAATTATCTCACCAAAAAGCATAAGCTTCAATTTTCATAAATCCGAATTTCCCCTTGAAAGGTTACATTGTAGTGCTTAAATAGGCACAAAACAAATTCTAGAAAATGGTAACAAATTTCAAAATATCCTAACCAAAGACACAAATCCCTAATTAATAGATGAATATTAGAATAAAAATCTAAATTGCCAAAAAATGCAATTATCAATAATCACGTGGGTCCACCAAATCACCCATTAATATTATCATCATGGACTTATATTGCTTCTTCATCAATCCTTAATATTATTGTGGGTTTCGGTTCGTAACATGTGGGCTCTTTGCTTTATACTTATTTGATCAAACATTATAAGCTTTTTTTCATCTTCTTTGTTCTTGCCTTTGTCATGGGCCCTTCTATGTTTTGCAATGGATCTTGGCCCTCGGTTGTCCCTTGAATCATATCAAGTTGCTTATTGTATGTTTTGATACTCAATTTTTAGAAAGATTTCTATCCTTGCCAACGTGAAACTTTACCCCCACTAACTCGTTAGCTCACGACAACGTCTCCATAGTCTGAAGACTATCTTTGGTCATCAAAAGAGTAGGGTTTACTTAGATTCTTATTGTGATTGTATTTTGAGTGTTTCCTTTGATTATCTTAGCCTTACGAGCCTTCGTTAGTTTATACATTCTTGATGTCGTTGTTGGAATTATGAGCTAGTAGAATTTCATTGTGCTGCAAAAGAACCATTTTTTCTATGATTCGGTAGCTAATATTCAACAATTAATGTCTAGGACCATGCAATTTGTTTGGATTTGGACCGGACCATTTTGGGATCTCCATTGTGGGATCTCTGTAGTCCCTCGCAGTTGCGTTACGTCACTTACTTGACGATGATAAGTTTGTTTGCTTGCTAGAATTAACCTTCAATAGTTTCTCAAAAATATACTGCGTCTACTTTATGAAAGAAATCAAAATTTAGAAATCCAATTTTTTAGAAAGGAGAATGAACAAACTATAGAAGAGTCTTTAAAAATAAAATTAAATAAAATAGTAACTTTTATACTCTTTATTTTTAAAACTCTTATAATAATTTTTGACATTTTATTACTAAAATGACTATAACTTCTTTCAGAATACTCTAAATGACCTGACACTTACATTATTGAAAATTAGACAAATGAGATATAGAAATTCATAAGTCATACGTTAAATTTAGTGATCATTCGCCCTTACAAAAGTTATTTGAAATCTGTATAAAAAACTGACGAGTTTTCATTATCATTTATTAGATTGAGTTTAATATGCAATCAAGAGATAATTGAACTACAAAATTTTCATTTTTCCAAATCGAGTTGCGCAAGTGAATTCATTAAAAAAAATCCATAGTAATAGAAACATTATGCGAACAAAATAAAAATGGAAGATGAGGAAGCATGATTGACTCAATTTGCTGTTGTACCTGTGGAACGAAGAGGACACTAGAAGGTCGGTTGTGATTGAATCATCGCTGGGAGTTCATGGAAGAAGATGACAATCTTTCGGAAACCATACGGCCGTCATCATCCGCCGGAATCTGTCCGGAAATACAAAATCCATGTAGCCCATCAGAGACGAAACGAGTTCCGAATAACGAAGATTGGTGAAGTGAAAGCTTCTGGTCTTTGGGTGCATCAGTGGAAAGATCGTTCCAACCGCGAAATGGAGAGTAACTGGACTGAAGGGGTCCCCTCTGAGGTAATGAAGCCGAGCCGCCATGGCCGAAAATTGGAAGGGAGCTGAAAACAAACCCATCTCCATGTTCTTCTGCGCCTCTATCGTTTTCCCAAGCTGTCATTCGCTGGTAACTGGGTTCATACCCTACTTGATGCGAGCCGGAGAAAAGGTTTTGATCGATTTGCGCCGACTGGTTTGGATCTCCGCGAGAGTGAATCAGGCCAGGATCTTGAAACGTATGGAGAGAAAGGCCAAGATCTTGAGCGAGGTTTGTTGTTCGTGAAAGTATATTGGGTGGGAGGGTCTGGAAATTAATGGGGGACGTCCCAGAGCTCGTGGGGAAGAAAGTTCTCATACTGTCTGTAAGGGCAACTGAAGACAGCGGCGGCGGAACAAAACCAGAATTATTATTGTCTGGATTCTCATCCAAAGGCCTTTGGAGGTGAAAATCGTATCCAGATGACTCCGATTGTTCAGCAGTAATCACCATCTCGTTATCGCCATTATTCGTGCTCGCAACTGCGGCGATGGTGGAGGCATAGCAAGGATGTAACTCGGTGAGCTTGTCAATGGAGGACTTAGCCTTCTTTATAAGCCAATCGACCGCTTTGCTGGGTCGGTCATAGCCTAGGCGATCTTGCACGTCGTAGAATTGAATCGCGGTGTGGGCTGCGAGCCGGACACGACGGTCGCGAGGGCCTTTGGATGTGTAGACCTTGCTGTGTCGGTCTTTTTGGCCTGTGGAACGGACGATGTGACCACCGTCGACTTCGACAATCTCTCCTACTGCGCTCTTCATCCCCATCCGGACCTTTGGCGTTGCATATTCGACGTTGTGGTCCGGAATTTGCTTTGTGGACGGTGCTAGTTGATGGGCATCAATGGCGTCATCACGTTCAAAGAGCTGGTGAAAGGGGACGTAGCCGGCCAGATTTGGTCTGTTCTTGGAGCAGCTTGGAAATTCAGATTCCAACTCAGAGCAACTGCTGATGAACTGAGTTGTCTGGTTATCTGTATCCGCAGCGTCTTCTGCAACTGCAATTGCTGATCCCAAAAAGACCTTTCTTTTCCTATCTACACAGATTCCTAACCCACCCAATAACTCCTCATAATCCAGATCCACATGCTCAGAAGATTTCTCTCTCTCTCTCTCTCGTCCCACAACTTTGGCATCTACACAAACGCGGCCATATCTAACGAGCAAAAGAGAACAAAGTAAATGGGGTGGGCCAACAGTGGTGCTATCAGAAAAACCGAAACTTATCCTGGATTTGATGTGATTCCATGACCTAAGTTAAAGGATTGAAACCTTGCGAAAAATAACTGCAGCCGTAAAAAAATAAGTCTACTTTCTTTCGTGACTGCAGATGATGCTACAGCTAACTGGTAAGAGTGGCAGAACTGGATATTTCTTCCGTGCTTTGGTCATATTTGTGCCTAGGGTTAAATAGTTAAATGACTAACATAAACCCTAAATTTTTAACCCTTTTCACCCATTCTCTCTCCTCTCTTCTCTCTCCTTCTGCGTATAAACATCACGTTGAGATGGGATGGTACGGACGATAAGACTAGAGTCTCTCTCATCCACTCATTTTGATGCGCCAGATGCCGATGTTGCTAACGACGGCTTGTTTTCTAGTTTTCCATTGCCGTGTGTACACTTTTGTTAGCCTTTACCAATGTCCACAGATCTGAATCTACCAGCGTAACAATTCACTTTTTATTCCATTTTCTTTGTCATTTTGCATAGTTTTGGTGGGGTTTTGCGATAATTGTGCAGCGTGTTCTAACCGTTTAGGTCTAGTTTGAGACGAGACTGGCTCGAGTTATTTAGGTTAGATTAATATGATTTAATCATAGTATTATCTTTTGTAATTGGAAACCTATGTGAGATTCTCCACATCATTTCCTTCCAATTTCCTCTCACACCAATCGTGTTATCGAAATAAATGAAATTTAAAAAATCAAGTTTTTAGAAAGGAGAGAGAATGAGTTTAGGGTTTAGGGTTTATTGCACAATGCTAGAAATGATCTGGAACTTGAACCATTAGAAACTAGACATCCAACACATAGACATTCATAGGTCACACGTTAAATTTAGTGACTGTTTTCCATTCTCAAAGTGAGTCAAAATCTGCTAAAAAAATATCAATTTTTATGAGTATTTATTTCATTGAGTTTAGTGCTTGAAAGTTATACACAGCCCAGTTAAATATTTTTTGCAAGGATGTTTGATCATTTCCATCTCTCTCATGAAGTAAATAAATTCTTAGACTAATTTCTTAGTAAAACAACATCATGATTCATGGGGGGAAAAGACTTGTTAAAATTGCAATGCCCTTTTTTCATTTCTTGGCACTACGATATCTATATATATATATATATGTATATAATAGCATTCAAACAAAAAGAGGGACTCGGTGGTTTAATTATTAAACTACCAATCCAGCTTGCACATAAATGAAGTATCTTCTTCTCTTTAAAAGAACAAAGCCACCCTAATCACTAGGTTTAGCCTGAAGACTCTAAGACACTGACTTTATGAAGGCTGCTAAGAAGCTTTCAGTTAATGCCCTTGATTCTTTATAGCATGCCCCCAAACTAAATCCTTTTTTTCATTTCCAATTGTAGATGCTACATGTACTATTTATTATTTATTCTATACTCTGGACAGCTGTGTAGTGCATGAAGTCTTTTTCAAGGTGGCCTAGAAGATGTGTTCTTATGTGATGCATTTTATTTCTAGAAAATGTACTTACTCATGTTCTTAAGCTGTCTTGTTATTGTACATGTTGACCTGTCCGTAATTAGTGAATGTAATAGATAATTTTCATATTTTAATGATTAATTATATTTTAATTAGAACAATCAAAATTTGACACGTCAGTGCATTCAATAAGATTGAATAAAAAATTATTATATAATTAATTATGACAAATAAAGAATGAGATATTTTATCATAATGACCATTATATATATGTTCTTAATTCATTCATAACAAAAAAAAATCTAATTTTATCATAATGAAGAACACAATTGAGCGTAACGAGTCTACATATTATTGTGTAAATACATAACCGATGAGTATTTAATGAACTAGTGAGGCAAAGTTAAACGAGTCGAAGTGTACAACCGAAACCGGGCAAGAGCCGGATCATTTGTTACTTCTCATTCTTGCTTAACCATGTAATTAGAGTGAGAAAATAGACTCGGAATAATATAATAGGGCATGCATAGAAAAAAAGGCAAGCAACGATGAGCAGCCCTAGAAACGGACAATGCCAGGAGCTAGAGGCTGCGACTTTCTTTCTCTTTGCGCATACGTTGAAAAAGCGAAAGCCACCAAACAGGCGCATGATCCAAGGCAACTTAAACTTGCATGTTTATTTTCATATCTGTGCATGCATTGAGAGAGAACCCTAGGAGAGAGAGAGAGAGAGAGAGAAGATGCCTTGTGTTATTAGTACTGCAATACAACGAACTGTCTTAATGGCATTCAATTCTCTTTATGCCGTCCATCTACGATTGCACTTTTATTTTTCACTAACTTTCTGATCAAGATTCGAGGGTAGGTTTAGAGTCAAGTGTTCTATTATTTATGTAGTATTATTGTACTCTAATTTACAGTGGATTTTCTTAACTGTACCGCCAAAAAAAGCAGTAATTGCTGTTGTTCTTGCTCGTACTTTTATCACGAATATGATGAAATATAAGGTCCACTACATCCAACGAAAAAAATTGTTGAAATGGTGAAGTAAAAACGAGAAAGTTGAATGTCCGGTCAACATCAATGGTGTTACTGTGCAACACTGACAGACAATTGATTGCGCATGGTTGAGAATACAATCAAATGGTAGCCCACATCGCTACCCAACAAGCTGTACACTCACAGAGACAACCAGTAAGTTCAAGAGATTACAAAACCTTATTTTATCCCACTCTAAAGATATCGATTTCTCTTACACGTGAATGTCCTGGTCATCAAAAACACTCGTGTTTCGAAATATATATCAGTCCGTTTATTTAATCAGTTCAGACTCCTCCATTTGAGGGTGAAGGTCTCTCTACACGTATGAATTATATTTTCAATCAACTTGTAACTATAGTTCAGATAAAGAATGTGAAAGTACTGCAATTTTACCTCGTTTGAAAAGTGATATTTATGTTATATATAAGTTTATCATCTTATTCAGTACAACACGTTTTAAGTTATAAACTTAAAAACAAATCTGTAAAAAAGTCATCAACTCAAAAGGAAAAATGTTGGGCAGAAAATACTAAGAAACATTACACAACTGGTGTTGAAAGCATGAAAGACAGGTGTTTTAAGGATAAGTGATGAAAAAACAGAAGTGAGAAATAATAGGAAGAGATGGTTCAGAAGATTATGATCATGGAAATGAAGACGGAAATCAGGATGATCTTCTGGAAAAAGCAATTGAGAACAAGACCTGGCAAGTGGAGAACTGTGATACTCTTTTTCCTTTCGAAAGAAGAAAAGGAGAATGGAGAAGCTTCGAACATAGATCAAGAGAAAGTGTTGAAAAAGCATAGAAAAGGAAATTGATACAAGCAATTGATACGTGAAACTGTGAAGTTTTTAATCATTTAATTTGGTAATTGTCTCTGTCAGTGAGAGCAGCCATAGGATGACAGGCGTCGCCTCTTCCTGCAAAATGGACTGATTATTATTTCTCAGGCATTAATGACGAGCTTAACCCTATCAACCCATCAAATCCTGTTCAAATTTATTCTACGCCTTTTATGTTATTGTCCTTATTGTCCCCATTCATATTGAGCAGTATCTTTCGGTGAGTGTGAAACTGACCAATTACTAGCGACAGCTATAGCTCTTGAACACGTAATGGCTTGAGCTATAATCTCAGACAACTCGCTTCTCCCTCTCTCTCTCTCTCTCTCTCTCTCTAGATATATATAAAAGGAAAATGATTGCTTTCATTGATTGATCTGTAAAAGTCTCTCTTCCAATAATTTTTGAGTGATCAACTGCAAGGAAACAAGGGAACGCGATGAATAGCGGGCTTCCACCACAGTAGATCGATTGAACCCGTCATCGTAGACAAGAAACCAGCCCAAATGAATTATGTTAGTTAAGTTGGTCGATGATTTATTGTTTTAGATTAGATTACAAGACCCGAACGGTAAGACATTTTGATGTGAAAAAGAATGGATCTAAACGACCAAATATGCTCAAATACGTGCATGAAATATCAAGAACAGTAAATCAATCTCACACCATCAAAATACGTGATTCCCACTAACTATCGCGATCCCGAAATTACATATAGAATGTGTTCTCTCTCGGTAGCCTCTTTTGATTCTCAAAAACCCTAGGCGACGACTCCGATCTCTCCCTCCACCACCTCTCAAATAAGTTTCTCCACCCTATTAGAGGTAGAATCTGTTTGGTTCGATGCGGTTCTGTGTAGTTAGAGATTGGACCGAGTTTGGTTTGGTTTTAGATTTAGAAAACCAAAATCGAACCGATTAGAATTTTTTTTGGTAGAATTTTTTCACAATTTTATAATATCTTCAACCTTTTTTTATTACTCTTCATTATTAAATAAAGATCGTTAAAATGATCGAAAACGTAATGACAATGCATTCGTTGCAATTATAGTAAAATTCAAAGTGTTATGTGACAATTTTTAAAATTCAAAGTGTCTGTTGCAACTACTCGTAAAGTTCAAGATGACAATTGATTTTTACCATAAACGAATTACAATACTAGCGATCTTGATACTACTTCAAAAAAATAAACCACTATGTTTTGTCAAGAAATCTCAAGTGGCTGCAATTGTTTTTATAGGGTAAGCGGATATTGTTGAACCGTGGTTAGTTCAAATTTTTTATTTTTCTAAACTTGAAAACCATCAAATATCCAAAATCTAGGCCAAATTACACACCCACAACTCATACCGAACCCGGACCTAAGAAACTCGAAACCATCCAAAGTCCAACATGAGGAAATTAACCGAAACCTAACCTGATCTGCATATGATGTCCGGATCAGATTCAGTTATCTTACAAATATGTCTTAGACTCAGACACAATTTTCTCAAACATAAACTCATCAGATCTGATATTTTTTTTTCTAAAAAATGACTCATCCCAAAAATTCCCATCCCTATGCCTGTCTCATTCCGAACCATCGATTGATTAATATAAACAGGATTTTGTTTTTGGGTTGCCTTGTACAACGAGAGTGAATGATTCTATAATTGTAATAGTTGATAAACTCTAGAACATGGCTGAATTCATTATTTGCTTGAAGGGCATTTTATTACCTTTTTTTTTACCTTTTAATCAACACTAAGTGAGCGTGATTTGGTTGCTAATTACCTTTTTTATATGACTATGTATTTTTTGAAAATTTTGTGGTTACTTTTTTTTTACTTTGAATAATTTGAGATGGTTAAAATAGAATGTGTGGACATATGACATGTGGTCATTATGTATATAAAATTATGTTATTTATGTATATTCGGCTTATTTTGCTCTACTCATTTGGGCTGGACAAGCTCGTTTGCAAATTTTGACAATTTCAATGAGCCGATTTTTTCCAAGCTGTTATTCGAGCCGGCTTGAATGTCATCTACAGTAACTAGTGAACCAAACTCATATTTCCAATTTGATTATATTTACTTAATTTTATCTAATTAAAAATAATTTATATACTATTTTATATAAAATAATGTTACATAAAAGTATTAATATATATATATATATATATTAAAAAATATATATTATTTAGTCAAATACTAATTCTTATATTAAAACAATAAATATTTATTATTCTTTTAATCTTATAACATTGAGAATAAAATTATATTTCTGTGAAATAAAAATTATTTATGTATAATTTGACTCACTTTTAATTTTTAAAAAAGCTCTGTAGCCTCGGTAGGCTTTACTTGTTAAGGTCGATAGGCTAGACGAGTCGAGTTTTACTACACTTGGCTCGGCTCGTTTGCCATTTGAAAATGATGAGTCGAGTCTGATGGTGGAGTACGCTAAACTCAAACTACTAATTTTCCTAAAGTGTATTGAATTGAATTAAATTTGAGGGTAGGAAAGTGCTAAATTTCAAAAGAATTGAAAATCTTTATTACATCCCGTTAAAAGCTCAACTAACGACTACGTAGATCGATCGAGAAGGAGGCCAGCTGCCGATAGGTAGATCGATCGAGCGATGGATTTATCGACATTATACAATTATCTATAACGTATAATTATAACCCGCATTTTAGTTACTTTTCATCTTAAGATGAGACGATAGCAGCAAAAGAAACGCTTGTTGTCACACCTGTATTAATATCATATTATATAAATAATTATCAAGGGTCTAGAACACTTGAGTTCCAAATCCCACTTAGCAACACAGATGTTATCTGTCACATGTTTATGTCTATACAACTTTACTTATACGAAGCAAATAATCGAGTAGAACTTCGATTTCTATCCGATTTTATGTTGCCTAAGTTTAAGAACCTAGCAAAAACTCCAACCAATGGGGCTGTATTATAAGTACAGGCCTCAGTCTGCATGAAATTCTCCCTTCCATCAACAAACTTGTCTTGACAATCCGGTCCACCCACTAAGGCTCCAATCACCACGTTTGGGTTCGGTCCATCCCTTCCGTACCAATTATCGTACCCCTGGGTGCACCCGATGAACCCTTTGTTCTCCCGGTATGACACGATGGATGCACCCCGGTGGTGCACTCTTGTCGGATACTTGGACCCGTAGCCGACCAAATAGCTCATGTTTAGCGGATTAGAGCCTAAAATGTAGTCTATCTGTGATTTGGCCAAGGACAAAAGCTCCTCATGATCCACATCCAATCCATTGCAGTTTAGCTTTTGGTTCGAGTTTCTTAGGTAATCTGAGTATACTGTGAGAAGAAATGCTGAGGTCGAGACATACTGCATATTATTCCATTGCCGGACAAACATTAGGCCTGCCGGAGTTCGGTCCACGTTGCTGATATTGTTTTTGTTCAGGCATGAACACAAGTAGAATTGTGCTTTGGATTTGTACTGTTGGAGTATTTCTCTGTGTTCCATTTGATTCCCTTCCATCAGAATCTGAAAAAAAGCCAAGTTTATTGGGATTATACCGAGAAAATAGACGCATAAAACTAGCATAGTATGTGGGTCATTGCTTGACCAGCAGGCTTGTGAAGCTGTGCCTCATCTAACAGACCCGCCATTAATGGACTCACTCCATCCACTCACTCGGTTCTTTATAGTGGGCATGGCTAATCAAATCTCAGATCCAATTTCCCAATATCAAGAGAAAATCTTTATGAATATTAAACACAGCAAAAAATATCTAGCTTCAAATTTTAACTTCAACATATTGGCAAAGAGGTCACAATCCCAGCATTGTTTATGCTAAGAAAGATCGAATTTTGACGGCAGCCATCGATTTGTCTCCTAAAGTTAAATGTACTAACTCTTTCCAAGAGCATAACATGTTCTGGATGTTTTGAAATCAGTAAAAAGAAGTCGGCAGAACCCATTAATGGCGGAGTCAGGCAAAGCAATCACTTGCATGTGGTTTTGTGCGCATTGATAGAATAATAGGTAAATAGAGATTCCCCCTTTATCCTACACTCTACGTGGATATACTTTAACTAAGCCTTACTTCATCAATCAACCAAAAAAAGCAAATCTAGAAGACCTGAAGAAAAGGAAGAATGAAATTTGAGGAATAAGAGAGGGAAAATAGCAAGTTTTTGGATTACCTTGGAGGCGATTAGCTGAACTCCGGCGTACTTAACGTCCCAGCTAAACTCTGCAATGGCCCATCCGGTTCCACCAAAGCAATGAGCCTTGTTAATGGCGTAGTTAAAATACTCTTGGTTGTCGGTGGCTCTGTAGAGCCACAGAGCTGCCCATAACAACTCATCCATGAACCCACTCACCGACTCGTAATAGCCCTTCACTTCCCCCACGCTTTGATCATATTTCCCTCTGTACTTGTCCCCAAATTCAAACAACTGCACAAATTTCGAATTAAATTCACAAAAAACTAACAAGAAATTAGAAGATGAACGAACCCATTAATGAAATTTGGAGCTGTTGATTTGGTGATTACTTGTTGGGCGTGGTGGAGGAGTAGATGGGAGTAATGTGGGTTTGTTTCTCTGAACACCACTGAAGCAGCGGCCATGGCTGCAGCCGTTTCTCCGGCGAGATCCGAGCCCGGACGGTGCTCGTCTATCTTGTAAGCCTGCCGGGAAGTCGTCATATCCTCCGGCCGCTGCCAGCAGTAGTGGTCTGTATCACCGTCGCCGACCTGGATATGATAAAAGCTTGAAATCATTTGAACAAAAGCTCGTTAAAAAGCAAAATGCAAGTAGGATCGTAATAATAACCTCCGCCCACAAAACGTTCGGGCTAGTGTGGGCTTTGATGAAATAATCAGTGCCCCATTTAATGGCCTCGAGAGCGTGCTCCAATTCTCCAGCTTCTGCAATTTGTTGCCGGTATTCAATGACACCCCACGATAGCATCGTCACCGTAAAAGCCATCGGGAGGCCGAACTTTACATGGTCGCCGGCGTCGTAGTATCCTCCCACGAGGTCCACCTGAACCGACATCAGGGAAACAAAACTAAGAATGTCTAATTTTGAACCAATTGGTATAAGTTAATGTGGACTAACTCCTTGGTCGAGGCCGTCGGTGAGGCCGGAATGATCGCGCCAAGTGACTCGATGGTTGTACGGAAGTCGACCGGACCGCTGCGACTCGAAGTAGAGGAGGCTCTTAGAAAGAGCATCAGCGTAATCATAAGCTCGAACCTGGGCAAAAATGGCGAGAAGGGAAACAAATAGAAGGCCGGAATGGTACTCAACAAGTACATTTGAACTTCTCCGTCGTCGGCGGCCATTCTTCTCCTCCATTTTTATCCCTCCCCAAAACCTCTGTTCTTCGAGCGAAGGGAGGAGAAATAAGCAAATTCTCTCTCTCTCTCTCTCTAGAACCCTTGAATTCTGGAGTTTGTCTACTGCTATTATAGGTCCGCCATGCATGTGATCTTCACATGAGATTGTGAAACTCTGCAACTACTTTTCTCCCAACAGAGGCGTGATTTTTGCAACGTTTTTCTGAATTTTGGAGCAGTTTAATTTGGCAGTATGGCGTTGATCCAGGCAAGGTTTGAACGGTGTTAAGCCCTCATTGGACGACAATCACAGAATTATTTCGCCATCAATGACCCTTTTCTTCCTCCTTTCTTTTCTTTTTCCGCCATTAACTCCGCCTTTTTTTAAATGTTTTTCTTTGATTTTGCTCTCGTCCTTCATTTTTGACTGAGTACGAAATTTGCGAGAGATCTTTGTTTTTTCGATTCATCAGTCAAACGTCGTTTGCGTTCAACGCCGAAATCATAATGCGAAGTCATGATTGTAAATGAAGCTGTTCACGAATTTGGACCCACGTTTCAAATCATCGAGATTAATCTTTATCTATCATTTGGGCCGCCCTTCAACTGCCAAACTCTCAACGCCCAAGGCCGTCTCTTCGCCGACGCCACCGGAAATTTCATCCTTAAACCTCTTCAAATCCCTGTTCAGCAACTGAGTATCAATGTTGTCCACTAGCAAGTTACCCGGTCAGTCAAAATATGACATTCTTTGGAGGTTCTCTTTCGTTTGTTGCTTCATAGTAAGTCATTTGACATGGAGTATTGTATCGAAATTCGGCCGAGATTCCCTTAAAACACCATAGATACATTTCGAGTGAATGATTGACTTTGTTACTGGTGGAGACTATTATTGGGCAATGAATAAAGGGAGAGAACTTTCTTTTGCTTGGATTGATTTTCTCAACAATAAACATAGTCGTTTATTGAGGCTTTATAAAGATAACTCATAAACAAAAACTAAACCATTAAATAAAAAAAATAACTTCATGACTTAATCTCTTCAAATGTTTCAACTTTTATTATTCTACATGTTTCACATTTAATCTTAATCAGTTTCATTTGAAATTAATCTTCAAGAATTATGCCTTAGTTAGAATATATGCAACATGATCATTTGAGGGACAAAATTTCAACTTAATCAATCCGTTTGAAATTACATCTCTGATGAAATGTACTTTGATTTCATTGTGCTTCGTTCTTTCATTAAAAACTTAAAATCTTTGTTAAAGATATGGTTGGTTTGCTGTCACAGTAGATGATCATTGGATCTTTTGGTTCAACAAATAGATATTTCATAATTCTTCTTAACAATACAGATTGACTGTTTAAGGATGTTGTTGCTATGTATTCAGCTTTAGCAGTTGAAAGTGTGACTCTAGGTTGCTTCGTTGATCGCCAACATATGACTCATTATCCGCAATTGAAAGCATATTTGGATGTGCTTCTCATGTCATCGATATTTCTTGCTTAGTCACTATCACTATAACTAACTAGATTGATTTTAGATACTCGACTCTACCAAGGTTCATAATTTTTTTTTCGAGCCACATATCTTAAAATCTTTTTTGCAGTACCAAAGTAATGACTTGAAGGATTCTCCATAAATCTTCATACAAAGCCCATTACATAGGCTATATTTAGTCGAGTAGATAGATAACTCCTCCACCTAAACTCTTATTGCAGGATTTGAGCCATCTTCGAGTTGTGAATTTTCCTTTGCATTCATTAGTTTTGCCGAGGTTTTGCATTCATGCGTATGTTTCTCATGAGATACAAATATACTTTCATTCAACTGTTTTACTTCCAAGCCAAGGAAGTAATGTAGTCTTCTAAGATCAGTCATCTCAAAGTTCTTTTCCACGCACTCCTTGAATTCTAATATCAACGAGTATGAGCTATTCATATTGATCATGTCCGCTTCATAAAGATAGAGAATTGAGAATTATGTACCATCATTTTTTATGTGGAGATTTGACTCATTTTTGCTTTTTGTCGAATTTGCACTAGATAAGAAAATTGTCAATCTTTCTATAACTAAGCTCTCCGTGCTTGGCTTATTTATTCTTGTAGTTCACCATGTAAAAACGTTAACTTCACATTGATTGATGGAAGCCTAAAAAACATAGAACTTCAAAAGAGGACAATAAGTTCTTGGTGGACTGTGTTGACTTCATCCTCCTCACACTAATATTTTTAATTTTTCTTTTATTTTTAATAATTTATTAATTTATTTAAACATATACTATCATAGTCTTTTGAAATTTTTATTACATATTCACTATATTAAGAGAAGATATTATGGAAACTTTTGTTAATGGATTGAAGAATGAAATAATTTATTAAAATACGTACATCATTTCAAAATTTATATAATTTAATTATTAATTCTTCTAATATTTCTTTTTAAATTTGCAAATCTATTTGAAACAAAAAGTCCATGGAATTCCAGGCCTCCTCAATTGAGCTTGTTCACCATACCAGCAGTTTTCAAAACTCCAATGGCAGAAAGAGGTGAGCCAGTGAGGACGTAAAAAGGGCAGCAAAGTGTGTTTATGAACTTTCTAGTTACAAAAAAAGAAAAAGAAAAACGGAGAGAAAAATTACTCGGGGGGAAGGGAGTTCAGCCGGAATCATCCTGCAAAGACTCCGAACCAGCAGAACCCGAGACAGCGAGCAGGGGAGGAGAATCGGGCTTCTCAGGAACGCCATTCCCGGACTCTTCGTGTTTTCTAAAAGCATCAGATTCGGACAATGCCCGAGTTGGAGAAGACTCACCCGAGATGTTTGTTGGAAAGGTTGAATAAGATGAATCGTGCAGGGGCATGGACAGAGTAGGCACACTGAAACTATAGTTGTAAGGATGAGCCAGATAAGGGTGATCATATTTACAACTCGGGCCATACTTGCACAGTCCGTATATGCTGTAAAATGAACATACAGCTTGCCCCTGCAAATTGGCAACCAACCAATCGATTAAGCCACCGATTCAAGGCACAAAGCAAGTTGTTCAAAATTGGAGAAATTTTTCTTAGAATATCGAAACTTACAGGTCGCGATGGAAGCCATGGATGATTAATGGTAGATTGTGAAATTCTTTCTTTTGGGTGTTGGTACTTGCAATAAGATCCATATTTACAAGTTCCGGTTGTGATAAAATTACGGCATTCTGGTTGATCAGGCTTGTCCGAAAGGGTAAGACTTGGTGGTGATTGCATTACATGACCACCAGAACCAATATTGGCCCCATTCCTTGAGTCGTAAGCAAGATTTGAAGCAAAAATAGTCGGAGACGCTACATGACTCGTGTTTCCCTGCAATTTGGAAAACCCAATTCGGAAACTTTCCAAAGCATTTTAAAAGAAACCAATAAGATAGAACATATTCATAAAAAACCGCCCAATAATAGAAATGCTTAAATTTCAGGACCAAGAGGTGTCCATAGTTTCTGGTTCTTAACTGAGCTTATTCGAAAACCCATTAAAAAGCAATTTTTTTTTGCAGGGTTTCTTCTTTTATACTACTCAGCTTTTATCAAGGGATAGCAACTTAGATCAGTGTCAAAGTTTAAGACAGAAGAAATAGGATTTTATCCAAATACCATTTAGTGTACAAGCCATTTTTCGGAAATTCATTTTCTAATAATGAACACCATAAATAAATTTTATCAGAAAAATGACAAAAAAGTTGAAAAATATCTGAGAAAATGTCTATTAAGTTAAAGCGAAAGATGCATTAAACTAAGATTCAGGCAGAAACCGAATACTTACCACATAAGCATTCCACCCCTGTGGAAGCATGCCAGGCTGCGACGGAGAGAAAAGAATGGGCATGTAGGCTTGTTGGCCTTGTGCTTGTAGTGTAGGATCATATGGCCCTCGAGGCAATGGCCATAAGTATGGTAAACCTGAGGTAGTCACAACAGTAGAGCCTGATGATCCAACAGAACCACGCCCTCCAAGAGGTAAGAGAGTTCCTGGAGACACTGGCGGTGGATGATGGAACTTGCAGGCAACTCCAAACTTACACGATCCAGTTCGCATGTAGTAAGGACATGGTTTCTCTTCCTAAAAATCATTGGTTCAGCCCCGTTTTTGCCGAAAACTTTTATGGTGAATCTCTGGAGATAGTTAAACAACAAATAGTTAACACAAATAACCTGACGCATGGGTAGGCCTAACATGTTGAAAATGACGGGTTCAGCTCCCTGTCTATCTTTAGGATGATGATATTTACATGACGATCCATATTTGCAAGTCCCTGTCTTCAGAAAATACTGCAAAGAGTGTTGCAAATGTGCAATTATATCATTAACTAGATGATTATAGATCATATGATTCCAATACATATCATCCATTTCTTCCATGAGGTTTCTTGGACAGATACAGTTCTAAATCGCGATGTTCTTCATAATTTCACACTATATCCACTTTATGTAAGCAAGAGACAGTGATAAAATAAAAGCAACAAGAACATTCTTGAAAAGTGATTTCATTCTGTTACAGTACCTCACAATAGGGTTGTCCAGCTCTTTCAGGAAGTTCTCCATTTTTATGACCATTCTGTACAAACTTAATGATACAGTTAATTAGTCAAAGAATCAGCAAAAAAATAAATCCAAATGATAACAAATTATTTATATATGATACATGTTATAAACTAAATTTGATTGCTTCTTCAATCCCTTCATTACCAATGAAATATGGACAGGATGATTAAAACGACAATTACTTCCATAGCCACACAAACCAGTCCTCAAATAATATGAGCAGTCGGGTTCTCCAGGTCGATCCGGGAAAGGACTGGATCCAGCAAAAACTCCTTCACTTTGATGATCACTGATCTTCAATCGCCAAAAAGATCCTGCATCAAACATGTTAGAAAGGGGGAAATCATAACTAAGAAAAATAATAAAAACCACTGAAAAGAGTAATGAAAATCAGCATAGCATCACTGATCAGGAATTTAGGAACAAAGCCACTACTCAGTCCAAAATTAGCTCTCCAGGACCCAAACTATCTACAGAAGAAAATGCATACTAAACTCTAAACACTTCCCAAACAGCAAATACAGATTCTTTTCCAATGCTACATAGCATTCGAAGCTTTGAATTTCATTGGGTTGTAAACTGATCCCCCACTACAACATTTTCAAGGGTAAAGAATGTTTTAGCGAAATAAAATGCTGTAACTTTCAACTGACATCAAACTAGATCAGAAACTTTCAATGGAAACGATCGGCCTATGTGATTATGCAGTTTGTAAATGTAAAACTCAAAAGCACCTTACACAATAAACAAATACCAGTTTTATTTCAGCTAACAAATGACAAAAAACACACAAAAAGCGGCGAACACGCTGCATCAATGATAGAGTAGAAACCCGAAAAATATATGATCGCAAAATCCATACCATTGCACTTAACAGCAATAACAATATAATCAGATTCATACACTCATGAAGGTTGAGACAATACCTTCAATATCAGTAGCCGGTTGATCCCAATCAGCATTCTTCTGAACTTGGAAATTGCCTGGCATCGATGGCAATGAAATCATACAAACCCTTCAACGCTTTTCAATAAAAAAAACTAATCAGAACCCAGAAACAATCCTTAGATCACTCAGATGAACAAACCCAAATCTCAAAAAAAAAAAATCTCTAAACGCGTTATATTATTACAATAAACATCAACTGTGTTGGGTAAAAAAGAAAAAGTAACGAAAACTACACGAGAAAAAAAAGGGGAAAGGGAATCGCATGAGAAGAATCAATGTAATATCTTAAAAGTAATCAATTTTCTTTTTTTTTTTCCTCCTCCAATTTAGAAAATCTACAGACTTTAGGTCTGAACCTCCACCTCCATTTATGCAATAAATTAAATTTCTTCCCGTACTAATTTAGCAGTATAGTGACAAAGACTGTTTTACCCTCCGTCCGTAATTTTGCCAAATTAATACTACATTATATATTTTACTTTTTCATGTTCAAGTGAAAAGGACGAGGAAGGGTAGTTTAGTACATCGCTACCGGTGTAACTATCATGTAAGGGTGAGTATGGGCCGGTCCGACCCAATTTTATTTCAAAATATAATTAGAATCTGAACTTATCGTTTCTGATTTTTAGAATCAAAATTAAAATCGTTTAAAAATTAAAATCAAGATCGAATTAAAACTAACGATTCTAATTCAGTCAACGATTTTGGTTTGGTTTAGTTCTACTATTATGACTACAGTGGATGGTTTTCAGGCCGTCGTCAATCCAATGGCGCTAAGAGGACTGTTTGGCTTTAGAAGATCCGACCATTAAATCTCCGTTAGAAGGGCAATTTTGTAATTAAAGGAGGTCTTTTTATATGTTTCTTTTGAAAAAAAATCATAGGAAAGTGAAGAATCGTCGCCGTTGGGAATAATGGCCGGTGGGACTGGGGACGTGGCGAAGGGCTGACTGTCAGATTGAATTTTGGGGGACCCACGAGTTCTTGATTAAATAATAATCCTTAACTTAGTTGGTGGTAATCACATAGCCATTGGAATAATCCTTGCCACCCTCTCCTAAACAGCCTCATATATGAGTCTAAAAACGAATCCGATGCGTCATAATTAACGGGTATCGATCACTATGACGTGTTGACCATTTTTCATACATATATTATATGACTGCATTTGCATGATGATTCGTAACAAATATATGATTTAGGAGATGACAATCGATAGATAATGTATCACCCCATGACAATACAAATAGTATCAGACTTTCAATATTGTTAACAGGGACGTCGAAACCTATTTAAATTGGATGGATTGTGGTGACCGACCATGTGAAAATAATGACGACTCAATATATTATGATTGTGAGATCTTGAGCCTAACTCATATAAGTGTGAGTATATAATTTTAATTCACTTGATAGAATGAAATCTGTACTATATATATGTGTAGTGTAGTTCTTCATTTCATCCCGTCTAACATATTTTTAGCTACAAATCCCAAGAACGAATATGTTAGAGCTTTGGCAAAAAATTATCAATATTGTACTAAAAGGATAGGAAGAAATTACATTTATAATCTACAAAAATGAACAACCTGTATTAAAACTCAGACTCCATCTAACACATGATGAATCCAATATGAACTCTCTCCAAGAAGATGAAGGAATCAATCAGGTGCACGAGGATCGAAGTCGTTGAGGCAAATCGTTATAGATTTTCACTTTATTTCATGTGATTAGACTTCTGAACTGTGGAGGGTTTGGTATTGTCAACACAGTATTGCCTGTTTCATCGAGTTTTGTGTGTTTTTTCTCTCCAATCGATGGTAGAACATTGTAATTTGACTTGTAATATCATCTTAGGTAATATCTCGTCCGCCATTTTTAAACTATTTATATTTCTTTGTCCAGCTTCTCTTTCTCGCTTTTCTGGAGTTTTTCTACTCTCTTTTATGCCGATAAATACTTGCAGACGATCACAATTTTCTCAAGGAAGTTCGTTATCTTCTTTCGAATACAAGGAGAGCCGAGAGAAGGGGAGAGAGAAAGAGAGAGCGCGAGAGAGAGAGGCACGTTCACTCGAAAATCCTTCTTGATTCCATCAGAACACTTCTCATTCAAATATATATTTTGTCCTTTTTTCATTCACCGTACGATAAAGCTAAAACAAGAAGATGAAGGAATCAATCAGATGTGAACGAGGATCGAACCCGATGAGGCAAACCATTATAGATTTTCACTTTATTTCATGTGATTAGACTTCTTAACTGTGGAGGGTTTGGTATTGTCAACACAGTATTGCCTGTTTCATCGAGTTTTGTGTGCTTTTTTCGTTGGAATTAGACTAAAATGTATTAAATTACATAAATAATAAAGTTTCATTAAGAATCATCTACTTTTAACGCTCAAAGCTATTTGAGATTATCCACCTCTACAATGTATTCAACTCTTACGATCAACAGATTCTTGAATTGTTTTTACCTCGATGAAAGCCGGTTGGTGGAATCTCCTCCGCTGACGGCCATTATCCTTATCTGCCGGAATTCTGACTGGAATTTGACTCTTATACTAACTATGAAGTGCCAATTCAACCCTCTACAATGTATTCTAATATACGCTCTAAATTTAGTAACCAACTTCAACTTCTACTAATCCCTATAAACTTCAAACTTCTACCGAGTTGTATTTCGCCATGCACTGACAGTTATGCTTGCTATGGCAAGCATCAAGCATTTAGAAGTAAATTTCTATTTCTTGACATAAAATTGCAGATATCAGGAATCACCCACTTCTAATTCACTGTAATCGAGGAAAGGTATATGATTCCCTCCACATATGTTACGATTTCTAAGCTATGTTATCTATGGTTATATCGTTTTATTTTTATTCGAAATCCAGCATCGAACCGATTGTTTGGTGGGGTGCCTACGAAAACACAGAGATGGTGCTTATCGTCGGTATTCTCCGAGTACCGACGATAATTAATAATTAATAATTTAGAGTATAATTAGTAGTGATGAGTATTTTATCAAGTATAATTTATGTAATTGCATCCTATCGTATCTTGTACTTGCATGGTTAGATTATAGATATGCTTGGAGTCCAACTCTTTTATTGAGCGTGGGACCAATCAAATAAAAACAAAAATAATTACTATTATTTTGACCTATGTTCGAGTCAAAGTCAACCATAGGAATCATTTCAAAGAATAATAAAATAAAGAAATAAAATATAGGAAAAAAAGGATCCAGCTGGCGACGATAAACGCGTACTCACAGAAAAAGCAACAACGCGCTTTCCTCGTCCAACTATGTTGACGCAATGCGTCCGTTTTTACCATTCCAAATTAACAAACTTTTAGTATATTATGTCATTTTATTTAATAAAAATAAGAATAATAATATTCAATTTAGGCTCGAGTATTGAGTAAATAATGTAAAAAATACCTGAATTTTTAAAATAAAATTCCGAGTTCTTCGTAACTTATCACATTATATACACTAATAGATATACATACGATCAAGGATTATGGCTTATGGCCTGCACGAATATAAGTTCAGTTGACTCAGAGATGGTAGATTGAGTACAAGAGCCTAGGTTCAACGCTTGCGCTGACCTAGTGTGAGAGTTGTTACCCCCAATGTTGGGGTAGCTCATTGGGATATCAGGTAAATGTCTCCTATCTTTGGGCCGCTGAGTCACCGTGATTTAACCCCTCTCACAAACTGTCGGATCGAGGTGTGAGAGTCTTGGGGACAGAAGATTTTGCCTTTTCGATACAAGAATTATGGCTTATGGAACTGACCATACCGCTAGAAATACACTTGGAACTTTAGGTTGAATTTGTCAAATAAATATTGAAGAGTTTTCTTTGACGAATTTTTAGACCATATAACAATATATTATATTTTACTATTTATGTTTTCTTAATTATTAAGTGAATATGTGATCCAAAATAAATATTTTTAATTTATTCCCGTTGTAAACACTTATTTTGTTCTTACATTCAGGTATATTTGATGTTCATTCTTCGCATGTATCCCAGTTTTGAAATTAGAAATCCAAGTTAGCTTAGTATTGGTAGAAGTAAGAGCTAGCAGAATTACTTTTAGTCTCCTTAATGCAATAAAAGTATTTACAATTTCGTTTAATATTCTATGAAATTTATAGCCGATATGGAACGGACCAAAAAATTTGACTCGGTTTGGATCAGTTCTTGGTTCCAGTTTGAGCAATTCGGGGTTTAAACTATGGATATTACACATCCACTAGCAGGTGCCCACCTAGGTTGAGACTCGTGAGTTCAGATCGGGTTTTGACGAAACATAAACTCTATCCAATGGACCGTGTTCTATAAAATTAAATTCAAATTCGATCGTATCGTATCTTCGATTCGATCTGATCTGATTGAAATTCAACTCAAAATTTTGAGTTGGTTTTTGTACGAGTCCACGTTGATTCTTTAGATCAAATTAATGGATTAATCTGATCTATCATTACTATTCTCTGGACTCCCACCAACCACGTAGAACCGGTCTTTGATTGAAAATTGAAAAGAATTATAAGCTACTTGGGTGTTGGTATGGGAGCAATGGAGCATGGGACCAGTCACTCTGCATGGCTGTTTACGTTGATTAGGAACCATAGATGGTCAACTTATGCAACTCTGCTCTTCCAGTATAATATGACAAATCCCTATAAAATCCACTAATTTCAAACTAAAGAATCAGACTTTTCTAACTTTACAGGTAGCTATCTCTATTTTTTTAGTGATTAAAGTCCAAGAAAAAAGCTTTCTCATCCAATGGTCGTGTTTTTCACTTTGTGTCTTCTGTTTCCACTCAGCAACGCTTGTAATCACTGCTGATTGAAGACTCGATTTCCATAATTATTGATCTTCCATTTTCGACGTGTAAATCTTGTGAAAGGTGACGTACGATTGTTCAGTAATCTTCAGAAAGATCGGTCCCACGTCCATGGCCTGTCGTTTTGTGCCCCATCTCTCTAAAACTCGCACCACTCTGAGAACTTAAGAGAGCTGAGAACTATCTGCAGCGAGAGTTCCAGCGTTGGTTTCGTTAGCTGAGAACGAATGGGAGCTGATTTTGCGTCTTCGAAGCTGCTTAAGAGGCGGTATCTATGGTTCATTGGTGTAGTGATTTTCACTGTGTTTGGATTGGCTGCCTCTGCTAAGCTCCATCAAGATGAAGGTAAAGTTCATAAAAAATGCAGCGATTGATTGAGTTTCAATCCGGCCATTAGGTTTCTTACTGGGCTAGATTGTGCAGTGAAGGCACTGAAAAAGATAGCGATAAAGCTGGGTAAGACTGACTGGGATTTCGGAAAAGATCCGTGTAGTGGTGAAGGAAACTGGTATGTCTTGGATGGAAGAAAAGGATTCGAAAGCACCGTCACCTGTGACTGTTCCTTCGACCGCAACGCCACCTGCCATGTCGTAAATATGTAAGGCCGGCCCCCTTTCTCCGCCATGGCCGACCCTTTACTCGACCATTCAAGTTTCAGAGTTTGTTCTTTCTTTTTCTGTTGATTTTGCAGAGCCCTTAAGTCCCAAAATTTCTCAGGCCCGGTCCCGTCAGAATTCTCCAATCTTCGTCATCTTCAACGGCTGTAAGCAAAACCCACTCCGTTTGACCTAATTCCCCACCGGAAACAGGGGTTTTTGCTTTTCTTCAAATTAATTTAGTTTTTTTTTCACAGAGATCTCAGTCGAAACTTACTATCTGGTTCTGTTCCTACCCAATGGGCGACAATGCGCTTGGTCGAGCTGTAAGCATCGCCATTCGATCAATTTCATTTCGTTTTTGGCCAAAAACCTGCGATTTAATTAAGTAAATATGCAGCTCCTTCATGGGCAACCGATTGTCTGGTCCATTTCCAAAAGCTCTCACCAGCATCACCACCCTCAGAAACCTGTATGCTGAATTTTCTATCTTCTATTGGCCATTTGTACCGAGCTTATAGACGATTTTGATCAAGCGATGGTTCGTTCTTTACTAAATTTTGCAGTAGCGTCGAAGGAAATAATTTCTCCGGCTCAATTCCATCGGAGATTAGAAAGTTGGTCAATTTACAGAAACTGTAAGAGTCTCCCACCATCTTGCTTTGAATATGGATGTTGCCCATTTCTTACCTCGTCTTTTAGCCAATGATTGTATTTTGTTAACAGCACCTTATCTTCAAATGCTTTTACGGGTCCATTACCTGTGGCTCTGTCCAAACTGACCGACTTAAATGATTTGTAAGTCAGCAATTTGATTACTCCAAATTCTTCTCTTGTTTTCACAAAATTCGATAATCCCATCTTCTAAATTTCAAGATTATGCAAAAAAAAAAAGGAATTTAGTTGGACAACTGAGAGAAAATTGTATAATTTTCTTCATTTTCGATCGATATTACTATAGCTTCAGCTATTACTGAATGATTTTTACTAGCATCTTTTTGTCCAATGGTTGTAGGAGAATAAGCGACAACCTCTTCACCGGGAAAATACCTGAGTTTATCAGTAACTGGACAGTGATAGATAAACTGTAAGTTTGTGAAATTTCATGTTCATTTGTTCAAGCATAGGCTCTGTTTTTAACTATCAGAGAACTTATATATATTGCAGGCATATTGAAGGTTGCTCACTGGAGGGCCCCATACCTTCAAGCATTTCCAACTTGAAAAGCTTGACAGATCTGTATGCAATTTTTTTTCAAAAACAAGACGTATATGTATCAAAGAGGATGATGACCTTCTGAAATAAAGGATTTCTCATTTCAGGAGAATATCAGATCTAAGAGGTGGAGAGTCTACTTTTCCGCCGCTGAGAAATATGGAATCGTTGAAGACACTGTGAGTTGAATTAGATTCTTCCTCTCTTGTTTTTTTGCCTTAAATATTCTCCTCGATCGCAGAGTACTCCGGCAATGCTTCATCTCCGGAGAGATTCCTGACTACGTTGGGGACATGAATAAACTGAAAAACTTGTAAGGTTTTCCCTTCAATGTCAATAGTAATTCAGTCTGCAAATTCATAATGCATTGTATTATTTGGGATACAATACGATCAAATTTTAACGTGTTTGTTTGGCTTGCTAATATAGAGATCTTAGCTTCAACAAACTGAGTGGAGAAATTCCTTCATCTTTCGTTCAACAATCGAAATTGAATTTCATGTAAGTTGATGCCATAAATTCCATGCTTTCTATCTTCCGATTAATGGTATGAGAAAAAAAGGGTGTTTTGATAGGTATTTGACTGGGAACATGCTTTCTGGAACTATACCAGGATGGGTTCTGGAAAGAAACAAAAATATGTATGTATCTCTTCTCGATAAATCAGATTTAATTACACATAAAAAAGATTAATATACTTTAGCGATTACAGAGATCTATCTTACAACAACTTCACTTGGGAAGCCTCATCCCCGACGGATTGTCCTCAAGGCAGCGTGTGAGTATCCTTTTATTGGCTCTTCGACTATTCACTCAGCATAATATTGAATGATAACAAGGGTTTATGCATTTCAGAAATTTAGCAGAGAGCTACCCTTTGTCGTCAGACAAATCGTAAGACCCTAGCCTACTAAGCAGAATTTAAGTTTTTCAGTCTTTCATGTTCATAATCACTTCTTCCAATCTTCTTCTTTTTCGGAAGCAGTGTCCATCCATGCCTCAAAAGAGGCATTCCTTGTTCGGCTTCCGACCGCCAAGGTAATTTCTCAAAAAGTTAGTGTCTGACAAGCACAGATTTAAGAGTAGGATTTGGTTAACAAAAGGAAAAAAAGTTTATTTTTCAAAGCTGGTGCTTCATTAACTCAGAATAGATGAAAGGGTCATGGCATTTGTTATTACAAGATGGTGTTTTTTAATAATACCCGGAATTATCCGAAAACCATGATCTTTGTGCTTCAGCTTTTTATTCTGTAGTTGGTAAAAAATCTATGCTGAGATTTCATAACTTGTCAAATCTATGACAGATCGGTACTCGTTACACATCAACTGTGGTGGTAAAGAAACAATAATAGATGGGAAAAAGTATGAAGCTGATGTAGAACAAAGAGGGGCTTCAATGTTTTACTCCGGCCAGAACTGGGCATTTAGCAGCACCGGCAACTTCATGGACAACGATGTTGATGCTGATAGCTATATCCGAACCAACACTTCTGCGCTAACCAGTGTGTCCGAGGCCGATTCACGACTCTACTCTGCAGGAAGAACTTCGCCCCTTTCGCTCACTTACTACGGACTCTGCCTCGTGAATGGCAATTACACAGTCAACCTTCACTTTGCAGAGATTATATTCATCAATGGCTCTTCATTTTACAGCCTTGGAAAGAGAATATTTGATGTGTACATTCAGGTAACTGTTGATTTAATGAGAATGGGGAGAGTTGCTTTATGCAGATAAATATATAGTTTGGCTGATTGTTGATTGTAGAACAAGCTTGTTCTGAAAGATTTCAACATAGAACTTGAGGCCGGTGGGACTGGTAAACCCATTATAAAAAACTTTACTGCTGCTGTCACGAGTCATACGTTAAAGATCCATTTATACTGGACTGGAAAAGGAACGACGGGAATCCCGTTAAGGGGCAATTATGGGCCGTTGATATCAGCTATATCAGTTGATCCTAGTAAGTTTTTTGAAGCACTAAATCATATTCTTTTCAAGTATCTAAAAAGCCTTTGCATTTTAACTGAGCATAATTGTATTTTTTTTCATTCCACTGGTGCACTTGGAAATTCGCATACCACGGAATATCTCTCTGAACTAAGAACAATATCCAAAAAGCATTCTATATACAAGCAATGCGCTAATAAAATCTAGAATTAAATTTACTTCTGAATATGTGGATTGTCCATCCGCTTTTACAATTTTACACTGTTTCATGTTTCCAAAAATAAATAATTTCGTAGAATGGAGAAAAGATGTTGGGGTTGCACTTCTCATGTGTGATTTTAACTGTTGCGTTGCTGCATTAAAATTGTCACAGATTTCAAACCTCCGACGTATGCAAACAAGAATTTTATCAAAGTAATTATTGGGACAACAGGAGCCACATTGTTGCTTTTTATTGTGGTCTTGGGTATTATGAGATGGAAGGGTTGCCTTGGAGGCACTGTCTCTGCAGATAAAGGTATTAAACAAGCTCAATTATCTTGGGACTTGATTAGTTTGGTTTCCCTGGCACTAACCAGTGTGAACTATGCAGAGCTTAAAGGCATAGACCTGCTGACCGGAATGTTTACTCTAAGACAGATCAAAGCAGCTACTAACAATTTTGACGCCGAAAACAAACTTGGGGAAGGCGGGTTTGGCTCAGTTTACAAAGTATTTACACTTGATTATTTTAATTTCTATAAGCCCTTCTGCTGAAGAGCATTCTACCGATAGACTTAATAAAAATTTGTAGATTTGGAGCGGAAAAATGAAGACCTTTTCCGTTTCGAGTCTGAATTGGCTCCTCTTTGTCTCAATGTAGGGTCTTTTATCAGATGGAACTAAAATTGCAGTGAAACAGCTCTCTTCAAAATCGAAGCAAGGAAACCGTGAATTTGTGAATGAAATAGGCATGATATCCGGGCTGCAACATCCGAATCTAGTGAAGCTTTACGGGTGTTGTGTTGAAGGAAACCAGCTATTGCTTGTGTATGAGTTTATGGAAAACAATTGTCTATCGCGCACTCTTTTCGGTAAGCATTAATCTAATTAGAACAGTTCATGAATTATGAAGTCCTAACCCGGAAGCTAGTTAAACTCGGATTTAAGTTTCTTTCTAAAAACATATTTAGGGAAGGACCCAACGTGCAGATTGAAACTGGATTGGCCTACCAGGAAGAAGATCTGTGTGGGAATAGCCAGAGGATTAGTCTATCTTCACGAAGAATCGAGACTAAAAATTGTACATCGAGATATCAAGACGAGCAATGTATTACTTGACAAGGATTTCAATGCAAAAATTTCTGATTTTGGCTTGGCGAAGCTAAATGAAGATGACAATACTCACATCAGCACCCGTGTTGCAGGAACTATGTAAGTATATGAATGTCCTCCCTGAGATTAGTACATTTAATTCAGGTTATGACAAACACGCCAGAAGTAATTTAAGACAATTTTGTAGAATTTTCAAGATTTAATTTGTTTTTCCAGAGGTTACATGGCACCAGAATATGCAATGCGAGGATACTTAACAAACAAAGCCGACGTGTATAGCTTTGGAGTTGTCGCGCTAGAAATTGTCAGCGGAAAGAGCAACACGAACTATAGACCGAAGGAGGAGTTCGTTTACCTTCTCGATTGGGTAAGTACCATGATTTCTTCTTTCAACGTATTGAAACAGGTTCGCTAAAATAAAATGATAGACACTGATCGGACTGCTCGATCTGCGATTCATGCAGGCATATGTGTTGCAAGAGAGAGGAGGTCTATTGGAGTTGGTAGATCCATTGCTGGGTTCAAATTATTCAGTAGAAGAGGCAATGGTGATGCTAAATGTAGCTCTTCTTTGCACAAATGCCTCCCCAACATTGAGGCCAACCATGACACAAGTGGTGAGCATGCTTGAAGGTCGAACTCCCGTTCAAGACTTGCTCGCTGATCCCAGCTTTTCTGCGGATCCCAAGTACAAAGTCATAAGGAATCACTTCTGGCAGCAACCTCAGATGTCGAGTTTCGAGTCCTTGAGCTCATATATCGAAACAGAAGTTACAGGACATCTTATACGGGTTGGTTCAGTCGAGTCTGAAAAAATGAAGACCGAACCGGTAGCTTCATAGCTTTGGAGCATATCTTTACTTGTGAGAGCTTAGAGGTAGTGAGTTTGAAAATAGTTGTAAAGGCAATGAACGAACTCTGTACTAGAAAGCTCAGAGGGGAAATCAAAATAGAAGGCATCCATCTACTCCAAGCCCAATTCAAATATGTAATTCTAAATGAAAAATTAAACTATGCAAGTTGCAATAGCTGATAAGAAGAGTTTTTGGTATATTGAAAAGAAGGTAGATTCAAGGTTGTCAACCGGTTCCTAAATGTAAGGGATGATTATGCATGTACTTAATGCAGATATATTGAATTATGACTTCTTTCATAAGTGTCCTATTTCTGCTTGAAAGGTGATTTTAAAATTCTGTGTTTGAATGTGATTTTATTATTTAGGTCTCGAAAATTTTAAGCAATTGCGTAGAATAATCGTTATTTAGTTTGTTAAGGATTGATTTTGGATTCAGTGTAGAAATCGCGGTTTCAATTTCATTTTATGTTTACTTTGATATGAATTATAGCCGCCAGATGACATAGAACTTAATAAGATTTTTTGTTTTTACAATAGTATCTAAATCAGCTTTTAGTGCAGGTAGACGTGTATCTGATGATCGTTTGACAGTATTGTATTAGATCTTGCGAAACTTTGATATGCATAAAAGATCGGTTCGACGCCATGAAGAGAAACCAACAATGCGAGAATGTCATTATTGAAGAATTCAAAAATTTTAGATTCGAGAACTAATTATTTTTTTAGTTTGGAATTGTAATTTATAGTAATTATTGACAATCATAATTTTTTTATATTTTTATATTTAGCTCGTTTAGGCTCGACCAACTCGAGCTCAACTCGAATAGGCTCGAGGCTCGCGAGCCAGTTCGAGTATAAATTTTTAAAAAAAAGCTCGACATACTCGACTCGAATAGGTTCGATAGGGTTTGCTCGACGAGCCTGCCCGAATGCCACCTCTAATATGAATTCATTAATTCTTCATGAATTTTTTTATTTAAACTATTGAATTGAGTATCATCACCATTTATTTCTGCATTGTAAAACGAGTAGTTGATGCAACTATTTGGGTTTATCATTAATTTATTGTTGCATTATGAAATGGGTAATATGATATCTTGTACCCATAAATGCGAAATCTCTTGCCTCCAGGGCACCCACACTTCTGCCCGACAGTCTCTGAGGGGGTTAAATCACGGTGACTCAGCGGCCCAGAGATAAGAGACATTTACTTGATATCCCAAGGAGCTACTCCAACATTGAGGGTAACAACTCCCACACTAGGAGTAGGACAGCGCAGATGTTGAACTTAGGCTCTTGTACCTAATCTACTATCTCTAGGTCAACTGAGTTATGACTGTGCGAGCGGGTAATATGATATCTTATTTCTATGTATTGGTGATTTATTAAACTTGATCAAAATCTTTATGTTGCTATCGCTTAAGTGTAGAATATTATTTTGCATGATATTTCCGAAAGGTGGAAATTTCATGTCATGTAATCGACCTAATTCTTTTTCAAGAATTATTCAAGAAAAATTTTAGTTTCTAATCAAGAAAGAGCGAATAATTTTAAACTAGAATTTATTAGTTTTTTTATCTAGAGATTTTATAATTCTTATTAATTTCCAAGAGTATTTTAGATTATATAAGCTATTGGGGTTTAATTTAATTTGCACTTTATAATTATTGAAACTTATAAGTAACCCGAAATTGTAATATTGATATTTATGTCTCCCGCAATCAATCATCAAATTTAATTCAATTGAAAGGGATGGCGTGTCGTTCCGTGATGTAATATATTTAGTAATGTGTTACAAACATATGAAAATATGTAGTGAAAGTAGCAAAAGCTACAACATAAAGTTATAGTACATGGAAATAACAATGGGTTAGTTTTATTTATATATATTTATATAATTAGTTACTATAGGTTAACTGCATTAGCTATTATCCAACACATTACTAAATATGTTTAAAGAGTATAATAAAGTTGTACATTAGTAGAATTTAAATCTTAAAATTTGAGGGAAAAAATGATTACAAAAAGTTAATTTATTATGTAATTTATAATTTAGAAATTATAAAATATTGTAAGAAATCTGTTTGGTTTGAGTTTGAATCGGTTTAAGTTGATTTTGGTCAATTTTTAACTCAGATTTGTGAAAAACCACGGACATTTCTTAGACAAAGGGTGGGCATGGACCGGACCAGACCGGTTTTATTCTAAAATAGAACCGAAATCAGAACGGATGGTTTCAGATTTTTAGAACTAGCACCAGAAATCAACATTTCTGCTTAAATTATGGTTTTAATATGATTTTATTTTATATTTAAAAATTAAAATATAATGATAAAATATATATTTTTATTATAATTTATATTCAGATTTTATTATAGTTTGGATCGAGTTTTACTTGATTTTAGAATTTTTTTAATTCACCGTATCAATTTTGGTTTTAGAGTTTGTTACTCCTAAAAACCGATACTGGCCCATAAATCACGATTTTTTTTAAAACTAAGATTCAAGACCGAATTATAACTTGCAGTTCTGGTCTAATTTTGCCACCCCTACTCAGACATTGCGTGAACCGAACCGATCTATGTAATTTGGTTTGAATGGTGGATAATAGCCGGTTGTGCCCATCCAACACGCAAAGAGAGGACAAATACGCTTAAAACCGATCCGATCCGAATTCGATAGCATCCTCAAATAATCGTTCTCGTTCTTCAGCGTATCAGTGTCGTCATCTTCAATCTCTATTCCCTTCGATTCGATCTGCTTGCTTTCTTCCTCACTTCGGATCACAGTGCAAGGGGGGAGATCTTTGTTCTCTGTCTTTCAATCAACCACCTGAATCGTGTTTTTTTTCTCTATCTCGGGAAACCTAGTCTTCCATCATTACCGTTGATTTGTGGTTTCTCTCTTTCGAGTAAGTTCTCCGGAGGTCTATTTTAGATTTGTTCGGATACCTAATTGTTTTATTTTCTCGCCGCCTCTATCTTTCGAATTCAATACCAATTTATTTGGTTTCAGTTTTATTGTGATCGAATCATATTGATTTTAATCTTTAGGTGGCTGCAATAATTGAAGCCACCGTCAGCCTACGTACTCTTTCTGTTACATAATTGTTTCATGTATTCTCTTAGTCGTGGATAATCGACTATAGAAAATTTTGGTAAAAAGAACAATGAAACTATTATCTAAATTTTGATGAAAGAAGATTTTGAGTTAGAACAGAAGTTCATGATTAAGAGATTGTATTCTCTTAGTCGTTTCATAAAGTTTTGACAATTGGATATAGGAAAATATTAGGAAAAAAGAACAATCTATAGTCTAAATTTTGATGAAGAAAGATTTTTAATTTGGAACAAAAGTTCATAATATAGAGAGTATATAAAGCTAGGTTTTAATATGCATGGGCATTTCCTATCAATGATTATATCTATGCTTCATATGTCAAGGTAGTCCTGTAATTTAAATTGTTCTCAAGGAAATTCTCTCCCAGTTTTAATATTTCTTGTTGGATAGTAATTGAAACAAATAAGATCATGGTTTTCTTCTTGTTCTAGATATTTGAGATATGTCTGGGCAAAGCCAGCGGTTGAATGTGGTTCCTACAGTTACAATGCTTGGTGTTATGAAAGCTCGTCTTATTGGTGCAACAAGAGGTCATGCCCTCCTCAAGAAGAAGAGTGATGCTTTGACTGTGCAGTTTCGTCAGCTTCTAAAGAAAATTGTTTCGGCAAAAGAATCAATGGGGGACATCATGAAGACCTCCGCATTTGCTCTTACCGAAGCAAAATATGTTGCTGGTGAAAACATCAAGCACATTGTCTTGGAGAATGTCCAAAATGCCTCTCTCAAAGTTCGATCCCGACAAGAAAATATAGCTGGTGTTAAACTACCGAAGTTTGAGTATTTTACTGATGGGGAGACCAAGAATGACCTAACAGGCTTAGCCAGAGGTGGACAACAGGTACAGCTCTGTCGAGCTGCATATGTGAAAGCAATTGAGGTTCTCGTTGAGCTTGCTTCACTTCAGACATCATTTTTGACTCTCGATGAGGCTATAAAGACCACAAATCGAAGGGTTAATGCTCTTGAGAATGTTGTGAAGCCAAGATTGGAGAACACCATCAGTTACATCAAGGGCGAGCTAGATGAGCTCGAAAGGGAAGATTTCTTCAGACTAAAAAAGATTCAGGGCTATAAGAAGAGGGAAATCGAGAGACAGCTTGCAGCCGCCAAAAACTTTGCAGAGGAGCAATTTGCAGAAAAGATATCACTGAAGAAGGGTATTTCCTTAAACTCCGCTCACAATTTACTGTCTTCAGCCATGGAGAAGGACGAGGATATTATCTTTTGATCTGGAGGTTCATTCTTGTGCAACTATCTTTTGTGGGCGTCTTTGGCTCTGCTACTGGTATGATGGAAATTGCCTCAAATTTTCATGGTAGAATAACATGCTGTTCTCAAATAAAAGATGATCTACGTATGTTTCTAAGCTTGTGTATTATTCCTTCTTGCAGCTACCTTTTGTCTAACAATTTTCAGGTGCTAATTCTTGTCTTGTGTTGCATCAATCATCTTACCAATATGAGCTCAATTTATTATTCTTCTCCTCTCTCTGAAACTTTTGACATACCCCCTCCATTGTTATCTCGATTTTAATGCATCTTTCAACACTCCAAACTAAGCCTAGACCCCAGCTCAGGTTAGACATCCGCTCTTCCTTCAGAAGAGTTCTCTTAGAATAATTTCAAGAGAAAAAAGCTTTCAAGGAAAAATTTAGAGAGACGAAGAAAAGAGAAAAGGAAAGAAAAAGAAAACTTGGATTTTTTAGTAGTACAAGGCGGAATAATTCGCTCTATGCGACCACTCACTCACAATCACAGTTTAGTGATTATTCTTTTCTTTTACTCTCGTCAAGTTAATTTATTCTAGAGTGTTAATCTAACGTGTTGATAATCATAATTGGTGTCAACCAAGATTATTAATTCAACTGAGTTTAGGGTACTCATTGTTCTTATAGCGGAGATTTTAGGGTGGCTACTTCAGTCGTAGTTTTTACTTTCGATTTAGAAGATTTTTATGTAAAAATTCTAATGTCTCTTTTATTATTTATTTATTTTACTATTTGCATGATTTTCGTTAGAGAATTCTTGATTTGAATTAGACATAAGTTTTTTGAGATTTGATACTCAGACCATTTGAATAATTATTTATTATGGATAATTGATATTTTTTAAAATATTTAATTATTGTTTTCAACGTTTACATCATATGATTTTTGATATACAGTGAGCTGTTAGCATGAAATACCGACCCTTCTCGTTTTTTGGTGGATAAGCACGCATCTAGACACAGAATAAGTATCTGAAACCTCAGCTGATCATTTGACTTGACCCTCAGCAATTTATCTAAGCTTTAACGCGATTTTCCCAGAGAGACAAAAAGCTGTCAGAGGACGAGAAGTAGAGGGTCCTTTACCTTCTGTAGTTCTGTTCATTGTTTCTGAGTCTGACCCAGCTCGATCGAAGCTCAAGTAAAGGGTTTCTATTGTTTTTGTTTTGTAGTCAGGTGCGTCGTTCTTTGTTCTTCATGGTCTCTCTATCAAGAGAGAGAGAAGGAGAGAGAGAGAGGGAGAGGGAGAGAGAGGGAGAGGAGAGAGAGAGCAGTTTTGGGAAGTTTTTCATCAAATATAGAAGATAATGGCGAAGAGAGGGCAGACAAAGGTCTCGTTTTGTGTCTTCCTTTTTAGCTTTGAACTGATTACGTGCAAGTTGGGGAGTTTCTTTTTCATTGATCTCATCAAAACGATCTCTCTTTGCCAACCTTTTCTCCATTTAAAATCCTCCCACTTCCCTTCAACTTGGGTTGCTTTGCACGCTCCAGATAGTCGAAAACCCCCTTTTTTCTACAAACCAAACTTCAAGAATGTCAGAATTCGTTCAGATAAACAGCGTTTCGAGTCGGGACATGACACCCAGAAGAGCTTGTAATTATCAGAAGAATTCGGCAGTCGCAGTTTTTGGAAACCTCCACTTGGTAAGACATGAAGTACAAATCACAGAATCTCATCTCTCTGAAACAACAAAGCTTCGCATAAGAACGACATGGGTAAACACTTTTCTGACGCAAAGCTTAGTGGGAAATAATCATTTAGAGAAGGAACTACAAGGAATGGATCTTTCAACACAATCCCATGAGCTAAATCGACTGCAAAATGCGCAATTGATCCACGTCGTCGTCAAGCCGAGGTTACTTTCGTTCGACCACCATTCAACGGGTGGATCTGGTTCCACAAACCTAATGTTCAGCCAATCAGCCATGGTGTCGACTGGATAGTGTTTTACTGTCGTCATAAATCCAGATTCGTATCGAATAGTTTCCATTTAATCATGGGAGTTGATTCCTATCCCAGCTATGGGTTAATGATGGTACATATGATTATTTCATAAAACTATTTTCAATATCATAAGTCTTTTTCATTACATCACATGCTCTTTTAATAACATAAGTTAACATTAATTTTTACCACTAAGAAAATATTGTAATGCTATACCATACGCTTTCCCGCAGCACTCGTCAAAGAAGAGCTCGAACAGCCGTAACAACTAAGAATGCCATTCCATGAAGAAGCTACACAATTTTCATTTGACCTGTACTAAAAGTCAGTCAAAATTTATCTAAAAAAATTGATAGAGAATTTATTATCATTTATTTCGTTGAGTTTAATGTTCAACATTTACTTGATATTTAATTACTTGTTTTGTTAGCAAAAGCGAAATCTCTCGCCCTCAGGGCCCCCACACCTCGGCCCGACAGTTTGTGGAGGGATAAGTCACGGTGACTCAGTAGGCTAGAGATGAGAGGTCTTTATCTGCTTCTACAATGAGCTACCCCACATTGGAGGTAACAACTTTCACAATGCGACTGTCAGGATTCGAACTTTGACACTTGTTACCAACTCTACAATTTCTGAACAGACTGAGTTATGCCTGTTAGAGGAGAATCTCAAACAATATATAATTACTTAAAGAAATTAGAATTTGAAAAATTGAATTTTTAGATAGGAAACAGAACAAAATTTAGAAGAGAACATAACTGGTACACTCATAGTTAACATTTCATTTCATTCAACCACTATTTATAATACAAAATGACATTAATAACATTAAAAATAAAATTAAATCAAATAGTAACTCTTATACTATTTATTTCTAAAAACTCCCTTAATATTTTTTTTGACTTTTCATTACTAAAACGACGACAACTTTCTCTAAATGACATAAAACTTGAATTAATAGAAACTAGACATTCTGAACATAGAAATCCATATGTTACACATTAAATTTGATGACTGTTTGTCTTTTCAAAAGTCAGTTGAAATCTACCATAAAAACATATAAGTTTTTATTAACCTTATTTATTGAGTTTAAACAATTACAGCTTCCAAGAAGTCAGAAACTAGACACTAATCTCTCCATCTGAGCGCATAGTTAACCTTCCCCTTATCTTTTGGTTTCAACCCTGTCGTTGTGGTTCATACGACCACGTCGTTATCATGAGATGCATCACAACGCATACATGCATGAGACACAGACAAATGACTAGTGCATGCATCTTGTGTGATACTATGATGAAGAGACTGAATGCGCACTCATATGGTGCCCCATACATTTTGGTGGGCAGTCCCAATCGAGGAAATGAAAAACGATCTGTCTCGTATAAGTCAACATTAGTACTTTGCCATGGCTGTCTTAGAAAGAGAAAGGAGCGACGAGATGGAGAGAGACTGAGAGAGGAAGGTTGAGGGAGATGGAAAGACATTGAGAGATGAAGGTTAGGTTAAGTTTACAAGATTCATAGCTTCATTTATGCGATTATGTGGAATAAATCTTGAAAAAATACTGTAAAAATCGATCTTTATTTGCATGTGGATTCATTTTGACGAATTATGCATATATGAGAAAAGGGTTTTGTTGTTTAGTCGTCATCGTAATGGTCGTTTGTCATTCTTCTCCTTCTTTCTGCCATGGAAGGCAACAGCATTTACTCTTCTATGGCTACATTTCATGCACCGTGAAAACGGCTCTTCCTTCAGCTATTTAACGCATTTTAGAAGGGGACCATCTTCTCTATTTATCCATCCAATTTTTCTGATTTAATCGTTGATGAACCCCATTCATTTTGCTGATCTTGGCTCCTGGAATTCTCTCTTGCTTTCCCATGTTGTTTCATCGTAACTTTGGAGCTAATACTTGTATTCTGGGCTGTCTTTGGTTACGGATTTACCATTCTGTGGAAGCAAAGACGATTTGAAATTGCGATCTTTGTTGCTGATCCATTGGTAGTCTTGCAGAGCGATCACCATGGCGAAAGAGACAGAAGATAACAGCCATTAATTGTCTCCGACTAATGTTTTTTTGACAGCCCACGAAAAATTTGACTGCGGTTGTCGTGTTTAGAACACTGTCGTCATCTTCCATTTATTCGCCCGGACAAGACGATGATGGTTGTCCTTTGGAAAGTAGCGAAAGACGAGAAAAGAGGACTGCGGCGGCGCGTGTCTAGATCCACGGCGGAGGAGCGCGTGTGGAAGCAGAGGGTCTGGCAGAATCTTTGTTCCCGGTGTCAAAAGGACGTCTTTGCGGAGAGAGAATAAAAGAAGGAATTAATTTAGTGGGAAAATAATAATTTAAGCGTTGGGGTGTCAGAGATTAAAGAGTTAAAAAGTGAAAATAAATAAAAGAAAATAATAATAAAATAGATGTGTTGGCGTAGTTGGTCTTACACAGTCTTTTACAGCGTTGGCTTCCGCTCTCATACGTCGCTGTCTTTCATAAATTTTGGAAAAGCAACCATGGCTGTCTCTCTCTTTCTCTCTCCTCCTATTCTCCCTCTCCTCTTATTCTCTCTCTCTGAGAGCGGGAACTGTATTAGAGAAATGGGAAAAGTAACAAAAAAGCTCTTACTTTCTCTCTCGTTGTCACTTTCACTCCCTCTCTCTTCATCACCATGGAAGAAAAAACTCGCCTTCACCCCTTTTTCATCTTCTTCCACTGACTTCGCTACCATGTTTCCCTTCCTTCTGCCCCTGAAATTCCCTTTCTTCTTCACGTTTCTTCGGCCCTACTCTCTCTCTCTCTAGAATAACTCGTTTGTTATGGTGGGAGAAATCCTTTGATTTTCGTTCTTTTCTCTGAACGTCTCTCCTTCGGGCTACTCTCTTTCTCAGCTTGGGGTGGCAACCATGGCGGCTGCTTTTGGGAGCTTTTCGATCCGGTGAGTTTGCAGTTGTTTTGGTTTGGAATAAAATCTTTTGTTTGCTTCGAGTGCTTGTGTTGTTTGTTGCCGTAGTAATTGTTTGAAGTTACGATCTGACCTTTTTAGAGAGTATGCGTCGACGATGAGGACTCATGATGTCGTTAAGAGCTGGCCGTTTGGCCGTGAGCCTGGCGAGGTGAAGAAAGAAACCGCCGAGGCTTTTCTTCCTCCGATTACGGTGGCCAAGTTCCGATGGTGGTCCGATGAGCTTGAGCTTCTTAGATCTAATCGAGACAAAGGGAATCCCGAGCCAGGCATGGAACGGACGACGGACGGGATTCAAATTGTGAACGAAGAAGTTGAAGCTGCGAATTTGAAGGCCTCCGAAGAAGAGAAAGAGAAATTAGAGAAAGTTTGCCCCGTTTGTCGAGTTTTCGCAGCGTCCACTGTGAACGCCGTAAACGCCCATATAGATGGCTGCCTAGCTCAGGCCTCCACCGAACAACAATGGCAAATGAAAAAGGCACCCGCCAAGACCAAATCGAGAGTTCCCAAGAAGAGATCCATAGCAGAAATATTCGCCGGGGCTCCTCCGATTTTAGAAATCGCTATGGTCGAGCACAAAAAAGCTGAGAATAAGCACGAAGATGATCTTAAACAAGCGGAGAACGACAAAAGCAACGTGTCGAAATCAAGAGAGGTGGTTTCTGCAATGGAAACACTCCAGAGTACGAAGAAGAAAACGAAGAAGAAGACGAAGAAGGATAGGATTTTACATGAGAATAGCGTGGTAATTGTCAAAAGATTAAACAAGGATAAGAAGAAATTCACCAAGGGGAAAAGAGAGAAGCTAAATCCAACCAAGGTACGCCATTTTCGGCATAAAATATTGTTAACTCCATCTGATTATACCACTTTTAACTAGCTCGTGTCTGGATACATTTAGGTCTGTAGCTACGTAATCAACATCATGATAGAACCCTCAAATCACTGTACTCTTGTGATCTTTTAAGTTCTCGATAGTAGTCTTACAGTCTACGATATTTTCCATTGGGTTTGCGCAAATTTCCCTTTCTGCATAAAATTACTGCTGAAAAAGCCGGTGAAGCCTGCAACACATTTGGAGAAAAGATAGAGAGAGAAAAAAATAGGACAGTCCTCGGCATTATGCCTACATGTTTCTTTGATACAGCCAAGAAAAACTAGAGAGAGATGGAACCCATTACACTAGTGAGAGATGAACAAACCATAATCTGTATTCTACTTCTATACATGTATAAATTATTCAGAAGGAGAAAAAAGTGAAATAATAGATGGGGCACTCATGTTTGTGGAGGTTTTAGCGTGTTATCTCTTATGGAGGTTGGGTGGTGGGGTGGAGCTAAGCTGTGCCGTACAGTTTAGACAGATACCTTTCAAAATATGGAAGTGTTTTTGTTTTGTCCCAACGTTGTACATTAGTGGTGTTTAATGCCCTCCATTACCCACTTTGAATTGGAGATTGCTAGTCATAGTCAAGTTTGAACTTTGTTCCTATCGATTTTCAATTAGATTATTTGATCTGATTGCGACTCTTGGACTATTTTTAACCCGAAAAAGTTGCTTAGAATAGCTGTTTGATCGTTTCGTTTCATTATCGCATGTGCAATTTTGTGTTGGATGGGCTTCGATTCTTAGAAGTTAATCTGAAAAAATCGAAATCAAATATTTCCAGACATTTGTTACTACTCTTTGAGATCAAATGTGGAATTTTGATGACTACCCTCTAGTGTTTTTTTGGGTTGTTTGTTTGAAGTTTCTATCAGAGAATTGATATTTATTCTCATATGGTTATAACCCTATTCTCAAATGAACTGCATAGTATTTGATATCTTGTAGATATATTGATTTAATAATTGGACAGACCTGGAAGATTATACCTGGTCATCTAGTTAAGGATCTATACTAATTCTGCATGTTTCTTAAGTCTATTTTATTGCTGTCCATCCCGAGTTTTAACAAATATATCTCGTGAAGACGACTTCGATTGCGAATAATTGTGTGTTAGTTGATATTTCAGTTTATTCGTGTTTCCTTCGTTGATTTTCTTCTTTAACGTGTACATACTTCAATGAAATGCTTCCGAGTAATATCGTTCATAGCGATCAAAAAGCATGCATGGCTGTTTGCTCGTTTTCGATGAGTAGACTATAGTTGACCAGCGAAATGCTATAACGTAAGTAGAAAAAAACATATAGTTATAAACAGTGTGAGACCAGTGAGAAGATTTTCGTACAAACTTATGCCTAAAGTTCCTCTTTTTTTGACAAACTTGTTTTTGCAGGAGACTCGGCCGCAGCTCAATCAAGACAAAGGTCAATGTGTTCTTCCATTTAAGAAGAGACGTTCCAATGGCATTTTGAATATTGGTTCTTACAGGAGAAATAAAACAGCTACCAAAAGTTCATCAAAGCGAAAGAAGAACAAACATTTCGAGCAAGAATTTAATTTGACGCAGAAAGTTTTAGCAGCTCCAAGTCGTAGCATACTAAAGAAAAAAACGAAGGCTACGACTGAGTCGGACTCAGAGTATCACAGTTTACAAGCAAAAGATGGGGAGAAATTTCATGGTTCACAGCGGCCGGAGAGGCGTGTTAGATTCTCGGATAAAGAGGAAACCCTTGGTTCAGAATCCTTCGCTGCTTTGAACGAAAAAGAGAAAGCCATAGAAGGCGATGAAGAAGGTGCACCATTTGAGGCTGGAAAGATACAGTCAACTGATAATCATGATTATGATGAAGTACCGAAATGCGTAAGGCGTTTAGCTGAGAAATCATCTTGTACGAATGAAGTTATAATTCCACGTAAAAGGAACCCTACATTATCGAATAAAAATGCCTCTTCCGACACTCCCGGAGGTGTGGATGTATCAGAAGAAAGATTCAAGCTTAGTGCAAAAACTCAAGTTCATCGACATGTTTCGGAGGGTTTCGATTCCTATAGACAGTTGATTGATAGTTTGGAAGATCCTATCCATGCCGGTGGAAAGAGTTCAGTGACCAAGTCATCATTGTCAATTCCCTCGCCATTTTCTGCATTCAGCGAAAATGCCAATTCGAGATTTTCAAACCAATCCCGATCTGAAGCTAAACCTTATGGCTCTACTTCGGAAATGGTGACCGGTAGATTTCCCTTTCAAGTTCCAGGTAGTCGAAATCATGTCGACAGTGAGTTCTTTGGTCTTCCTCTCAACTCACAAGGTGAACTAATTCATTTGGGTTCGAGCACGACCAACGGATTCAACCTACAGATGGACTCAAGATCTATAACTTCCTCCTCCAATAGCTTTCCTATACACAATGCTCAGATTCTGAGAACTCCGGGTGATTATAGAACTGCCAATCAGATTCATCGCATCGAAAGAGAACTTCCTCCATATCATTTCAATTTGTTTCCTGGAAGTCAAAAAGTTCAGTTACCCGTAGGTGTTGGGGAATTGGAGGGAATAAGAAGAGCTGAGATTCAGTGGCTTAATTTTGAGAGGGGAACTAATCAGCCTGTGAATCCACTTACACTTGATTCAAACTCGAGCGCATTCAATATTTCTTTCAACGGATGCAAGCACTCGGGAAAGCTTCCAAGCCATATTGAGTACCATGAATATCCCACCCAGCAAACGATGCGGTTAATGGGCAAAGATGTCACCATTGGTAGAAGCACTAAAGAGCTTCATGGAGTAGAGGGAGGAAAATTTTGGAGAAACTGCAAAAATATGGTAGAATATCTCCCATCTCCATATCATCCATCCGGCAATCAAGCTTTCGTTCAATGTCATTTGGGACAGGCACTAGTTAATCAACCATGGTCCGAATTCAACCAGAGATCGAGCAATTTACAGATGAACAATCAATCATTGTCTGAACTTAACCAGAGATCGAGCAATTTACAGATGAACAATCAATCATGGTCTGAACTTAACCAGAGATCGAGCAATTTGCAGATGAACAATCAATCATGGTCTGAACTTAACCAGAGATCGAGCAATTTACAGATGAACAACGAACGTGGTGTACCGTATCGAGATGGAAATGAAGGTGGAGTTTCGTTCGATGACAATCGAAGGTTGAATATGCATCATAATAAATCTCATTCATCCTCATCTGGTCCAATATTCAGTTTACCACCTTACTTTCAGCAGCCATATGTATCTGGTGCCGAAGCTGTGCCATTTTGTGGGCAACCTATGCTGTCTTCTTCTCAAAATAGCAGTCAAGAAATGTATGGTTCAGCTAGCCATTCCTACAAGCCAATTTTGGTTCCATCAAACTCAGCTTTAAACTTCCCATTCTTGCGGATGTCCCCGGATTGCAGAGATCGTGTTCAATCGCCTACTTTTCAAGGGCTTAGTAATCTTCCCCCATGGATATCACAGTCGAAGCAACAAGAAAAGGCTCCATGTTCTAGCTCTGGATCTTTGAACTGCATGAATCGGAGCACCTTCTCTCATATTTCTCCTTCAAATTCGATTATCAACCATCCGTCTAGGAACCACGATCCGAGAGTTCCATATCCTTACAATCCAATGTCATCAAACTCATACCGAAAGAATGCACCTTCTTCGACACCTTTGTTTCACCCACAATTCGCTCCCATTATTCCCGGAGCTAAACAATCTGCTGCTTGGAACTCTTTGAACATCAAAGATTCTGGTTTTTACAACAAAACCAACAAGAGAACGCCAGTTGATATACCAGTTTATCCTAGGAAGTCTCCAAAGATACCTATTTCCCAAATGCATGATTATGTGTCCAAGTTTTCCAGGGGAAATTTGGCTGGAGGATTACAACGTGGCTCAACAACAGTTAATCTACATTCAAACCAAGATGGTGTTGGTGAGACCAGCGGATGTGGCCAAGATGCAGCTTCAAACAATACAGACATTCCTTTTACTAACAGTCCAAATATCGATAGTTTGGCCAGGGCTGGACCGATCAAATTAAGCGCAGGAGCAAAGCATATTCTGAAACCGAGCCAGGCTATGGATCATGATAGCATGAAACCAATCCACTCGACAATCCCTTTTGCAGGTTTCAATAACAGTGTCAGTTTCCAGGAAACTCAGAAGAAGCCTTCACAGATTTATAGTCTTTAGCTGTGAGTTCTTTATGATGCTCTTTCTGTCTTTTAAGCTACGGTTATTCGGAGCATGTTAATCGAGAATATTACACGCTCATCTTATTACTTAGGATGCTGACTTGAGTGATCATAAACAAATTTAGAAGCTCATCTCGTCACAATTGCTTGATTACAAGCTTTTTTCAAGATGCTGACCGAGATCTAAATGTTTTCTTACGACTCTTCCTACTTGTGTGGTAAAATGGTGTTCAGTATCCACATTTTTATTTTTATTTCCTATTTTATTATGTTGTTATTTTGTCAATTTAGAGTACAAATTTTCTTAAATACCTCTTCTTCCTAAAAAGCTTCATATTTGTAACTTGATATCAATCAATTTGGCTCTTACAGCTGCAGTTTTGTATGACCCCACCCCAAGCTCAGCTTCGTTCCTTCTCGACTCCTTGAACCTGTTCATATGGAAGAATCAGCTGCTAAATGTTGTTATCGAGATTAGAACACATTCCTTATGGTTCTTATTCTATCATAAACCTCTGTGTGGTTGACATATTCTTAAATTCACCAAGGTGTGTGAAGAAACTAGGTGAAATGTATGGAGAGAAAGGGATCTTAAATAATCTTATCGAGGTGCGAGTTTAGTGGAATATAGTTGAGTGAACAATAGAATTTTACATTAAATATTGTTTCTCTTTGTATATTCAATGAAAGAATTGCGTAAAATTGTTTTGAACCCTTTTAATATCATAGCACTTTTTCATGGAAATAGTGTCAACATTAAAGCTTGGATTACCAATTTCACGTGGAAATAATGTCGAAGGAGGGATATTTCAGCTCAAATATATTCTATGATTTGTAAATTGGTAGAAGAAGAGAGAAAAGAGGAACAAATAGTATGCTTCTAAGGTTGGCGTTGGCTTGGATTCAATGGTAAAATCGTAGTAGACCTAAGTTCGAGTCGACCATGTCAAATTTGCGTGGAATCCCGAATGAAGTATCGATTAGTGCAGTTTTGAACGGCTTGAAAAATGAGATTAAAATCGATGTCTTATTGATGCTACCATTGCGCTTAAGATAATTTGGCAAATGTTCTAGGTATTTAGGATAGAAACTAAATAGTTTGTGTTGTCCTGGTGTGAGAGTTGTTACTCTCAATGTTGGTGTAGCTCTTCGGGATATCAAGTAAAGGTCTCCTATCTTTGAGCCGCTGAGTCACCGTGATTTAACCTCCTCACAAACTGTCGGGCTGAGGTGTGAGAGCTCTAGGACGAGAGATTTCGTCTTTTGAGTACAATGATAAAAATTTTAATCTAGGAGGCAAAAAGAACAATGGAGCTCTAAGTTTTTCGAGACATCATTGGGCAGATAAGAGATCCAATCACAAAAGTTAGCTAAACTTTAGTGGGATATTATGAAAAATAATATTAATTATGAGGAAAAAGAAATATGGCGATGAAAAATGTGAATGATGTTTCTCGATCTTGTATTTCAACATTTAAACTTCATGCATTGTGGTTTTTGAACTACATGCACGGACACCTTGAACTCTGTGCAATGCGAATTTGGAATCCATGCATAACAATACCTTGAACTCCATGCATTGTGACATTTAAACTACAGTCATGGTGACTCTTGAAACTGCATGTACTGCGACATTTGGGTCTCATGCATGACGAAAACTCAATTATTTGGGTCTCTGCTGTGTAATTAGAGTATGCTTATAGTGCATGTTGACGAGTATACAATGATCGACAAAGAAGAATTACACCAGACCTTATGGAGGCACTCATCTACGTGATGGATTGAAACGATGTTATGACACGAGACCAACAACAAGAACACGACATAGGACACGAATTCAAAAATTTGGACGTCGACGATAAGATTTTCATTTGGATTTGCATATTTTATTTTTGTATTGATATTTTATAGTTTGATAGTTTGTACATGATTGACATTTAGATGGGTGTCAACATTGTTAGAATGCATTTAATATGTAGTGAAACAATTGTCAATATTCAAATGAAATGTATACATTATGTTTAAGCCTCTCAATGGACAGTCATTGTTGAATGAAAGCCATGCCTAAGTGCATTTATTTGTTGTTTTAAAGAAAGGAAAAACAGTTTCATGCAAGTTAAGATTTTTGCATGATAAAACATTAACCGTTGAATCGAATTAACAAGGTTAATATCGTCAAAGAAATACTAAAGTTGCTACTACCGAACTAAAACCTCAAGGTTAGCGATGTTGTATATATTTTTCGGTTATGGTCAGCACAGACTGGTATGGCTCTGTTACGTTTATATGTGATTGATAATATTGTTCGTGATATCTTTAGATTAAGATTTCACCGATAATAATATTCGCGTTATGTTAGTCATAAACGACAATGGTGTTGATATTATGTTCGGATTCGATCGAAAATATTGTTTGTACTATGTTTAGATTGTTGACTAAGCAGCCTATAATCCGAACCAAGCCCGAGTTTTTGGAGTGAGCGATGAAGTTTAAGTTGATCAAGATGATTGAAGAAGAATTCCCATTGTGAAGTTTCAAGGCATCTCTATAGAATGTAAGAATTCCCATTTTCATGACCTTTATTTAAGTTACTGTCTGTCTTCCGAGCTCCCATTTTCGATTCGGCTTCAAACCCGAAGATCGACCTTAACTTAAAGATCTGTTTAGTCTTTCATCTTCTCCATCATCAAATAGATTTGGAGCTTGAACTTATTCAACGTCTGTTTCATTAGTTGTCAGCAATGGCCGTGCTTCCACCATTACCTCTAAAACTTCAATGGATGTTGCCCATTTTGAGTTTTTCTTGGATTGCACTTTTGAAGATTAAATTCAGAAATTCTACGCAAAAGATTAAACTCGTGTAAAATGAAAAATGTCGATCCACCGCCATACAAACATTTTTCAAAGATCCCAAAGTATTCTTTCAAATCCAGAGAGAGATGAAGACCTCTGTATACATAGGCATTGATTATAAAAAAAAAACTAAGAATAAACAAGGAATTGTCAAAAATGTGGAAGAAGAAAACCTCAGCCCAAAAACATTAACCATATAAAAATTTGCAGAGCTCAAAGAAAACCATACTTGATCAGGTGTGTCGACCAGAAACAGAGAACTCAGTTGAATCACAGATTGGCTGGCTTAACCTCTAACTTAGCCTTTACCTTCTTCCCTTTCTTCTTTTCAGCTGACTCTTTGCTTCTGGCGGATGAGCTCTGTTTCTTTTGCTTGACACCTTCTTTGACCTTAACAGTGGCTAAGGTTGACTTCTTCTCGTCATTCAAATCGCCTGAAAGTTCTTGTTTAAGCTTCATTCCCTTCTTTGATTTCTTGCTTCTAAATTCACCACCTTTCTTTTCATCATCCTGATGGCCTTCAATTTGGGCAGCTTCATCATCAGCATCATTGTCCATGTATCGAACTTCATGAATTCTTCCTCTCTTCTTCCTCGCTTTCTTATCCTTGTTTCCCATGCTACCTTCTGAATCCTTTTCGTCACCAGAATCTTCCACTTCCTTCTTCTGGATCACCCCCTCAATCTTCAACTTCATATCTGGCACAGTCTGGTATATTGGCAATGCTACTGAGTCTAGTAACTTCAAATGAATTGATCTTACATTCTCCCATTTCTTTGGAATGATCTCTGCGATGCCATTAATGGCAGCCGTTACATTCTCTTCAATCTCTCAGGACACCATCGACGTCGTGGCAACCCTCAGCACGCTACAGGCACCTCTCTTGAGATACAAGAGAGCGGATTGACGAGCATTTCGAATCTTCTCTTTCCAATACTGGTGTTTCAAATCCAGCGGAACCGGGATTTTTTTCTTCTTAAAAAAATGCTTCCCCAGCAACCTTGGCAGCAGATGAATCAACCTCTTGTCGGAAAAAAAAAAGGCGTCGTACGAATCGCACAACTTCCGCTTCTCCTCGAAAGCACGGTAGTCAGACTTGAGCTTGGAGAACTTGATAATTTTAGAAATAGGAATGTTATCGGACTGGATTTTCTTTTTCGAAGCATCTTTGGTGGGATTAGACCTGGGCCTGTCGTCGACGACGAGACAAAGCTCCGAGGTATCAGAGTGCAGAGAGTTGGGAAGGGGGATTTTGCAAGGATTGGTTCGAGCTTTCGGAGGGATTTTCTTGAGAGTTAATATGAGGTAAACGAAATCCTCTTCAGCCAAAAGTTGAGGTTTCTGGCTCTGTGCCTTAGAGTTCCTCCACTTGAGAAGTGATTCTACAGCCTCATGGACCGACTCGGCGCTTACGCTCGGCGCCGCCGTGGCCGGCGTAGAAATGCCACTGGTCAATCTCATCTGGCTCAGCGGTGAGGTGGGGCGGGAGAGAAGAAAATCGTTACAAGAGATTTCCTACTCCTAGGTTTAAAGGGGACTATAACGTTCACTCTGGGCCTGTCGGCCCATCATTAGTATTTTATATTTGTTTTTTACAAAATTAAAATTCAATCTTCTGCGTTTCAAAATGAACTGTGTTTGTGGCACGATGCTTAAGGGATCATGAGACTGATGTGATAGATCTTATTATAAATATTTATTATTGTAATATTGGATAATTCAATTATATTTTTTTAATATATAGTATATATAAAGATAATATATANTTGAGTTCGGTTAAGATTCAGTTTTTTATTCGGGTTGGGCTGCGGGTTTAGAGCGGGTTTGAAGCGATTGTGTCGGGTTTCGCAAGCCACTCACCCTATACATATTCATGATATGTAATTTGAATTAATTAGAGAATTGTGTTTTATAACAACAAAATTATTCATATACATTTTAAGAGCTCAAAAGAAAAATTTTTACATCGACTAGATCTTAGATTTAAATCGAACTATGCAGATCGAGCCTCTTTGGATCGGTTTCCGGTTTGGTCACAGTTTTGAAAATAAAAAATCGTGAAACTCTAAGCAAACCACATAATAAATATAATCAATCTAAATCTAGTTAGTCCGACTCAATCCCGGTTAAAACCCGACAAACTTGAACTGCTCAAGAACCTAATAAAAAGTTTCACAACCAAACCAAAATACATTTAGATAAATTTATAATTTTATTATTTTAGTTTTTATAAAATCAAAATCGAATAATGAAAACCAATTGAGTCTCAAGTTAATTACCAGACCCAATACTCGAGTAAACTAGAAGTGTACGGCACGATTCAAAACTATGGTGAAACTAAACCGAAACAACTAGTGCTTGTTTGTCTTCTCTTGTGATTTATTCTAGGATTTCAAAAGTTTATTTTATAAAACTTTGGTAAACAAATGATATTTTGACGAAAAACGGGCTGAATCGAGTTTTAGTAAAATTAACCGAAAACCGACCACATAAATTCGGTTAATCGTGGGTCGGTTTTCTTTGGATTTCAATAAAAAAATAATCATTCAATAATCGATCCAATCTCCAGTTTCGGATTGGTTCGCGAGTTAACCTAATACAATTGCGAGCCCCACATTTAAGTCAAATGGTTAAATAGTGATACAGTGCGGCACGTCACTCTTTAGGATAACCCAAATTAATCCATGTTCATAAAAGTCAAAATGATGATAATGACTACATTTACCAATATGGCCCTAACAACATTTATAATAACTTGGACATCTCCTCCATCGTGGCCACGTGATCCTTGCCGTGAGCTCACCACCGTTGATCCATTCACAAAAGAGAGACGGCCTTCATCACCCACGTTACATTCTTAACCATGTCACCCCTATACATTATCCCTATGTTTTAATTTTATAAATTAAGCTAAGTTTAATTTGTAACGTCAATATTTCTCGTTCAAATTGATTTTCTTTGTGTTTACGCCACGGTTGAAGGAGGAAAATGAATATTTTAAATTTGTATTTTTTTAGGGGTAGGATAACGTACAAGTATTCGATTTCTAACGTTAATGTCTAATATGGGGACTTAAATACTTTATCGTGACAGGTTGTTTCGTCAAATACTTTTGTATGATGTTAACTTGTGCTATAAATTTCAATAATCAAATTAAGATTAACATTATTTGAGCCTTCAGGCCCATTTAACTCATGTTGGCCCAATACCCTCTTTTGATACTCCTAAATCCTCGTAGTTTTCAACCACACTTCTTTTGTATTTATGGTTTTTAGGTCAGAAAATTGATCTTGGGATTTATACCAAGATGATTTTAGATCGATTACTCTGAAATGCATTCACTCCAGAGCTAGATCTTTTTATTAATGGCCACTTTTGGTCCAGTTTGGGATGGTTATAGTCCGATTTGTTCCAGGCTGGCTTATCTCGATTTGGTTTGACCTGATTTTATTACCATCATAGGTAAGATTCCGGTTCTTAAAAAACCAATGTTCACAAACTGGTTTTTTTTTATTTAGAGATAAAAATCGTCAAACTAGAATCAAGTAAAACTACTGAAAACTGACAGAAACTTGAAAACTAGATCCAAATACGGTTCAGTCACTCAAAAACTCAACCAAATATAATAAAAAAATATTTTATTTTCAATAGGGGATTACAGTCTAGAACGAAAAAAGAAGTCATTCAATCGTTCTCTTGCCTTTTTGGGCTATATTTCAAGCGAGCGACCGACTTTGTCTACCGAGGGTTCGAATCCCTCTTTCCCTAATTTGCCAATATTATATAAATCTCATCGATCCCATAAGTATCATAGGCGACTACCCGAGCTAATGATAGAGGCAACCAAACTTTCCAGCCGGTCAACCCGCTGGGGAGCCAAGACACTATAGTTGACTATTATAATCCGGTCTGGTTTAGGAACCAGGATTCTTTTTCTGGTTCTGATTCACGAATGAACCGGACCGGCTGTACCATCTCACCAGTAATGATCTGGGCCTCAATTAGGGCCCTATGACTTGGGGTATTATTCTCTGCGGAGCTGACTACGAAACCACATGAATCCACCTACGCCAGATGACGTCACTACTTAGACCAGACCAGAGCGCACGTTGATACGTGTTAGCGGACGCCAAACGGAAATCGAAAATACCCAAATTTTCGGTTCTTCGCAGAGGAGAGGATCAGCAGTGGGAGTAGTAATTTTATTATTATATAAATCTATAATTTAATTGTTCTTCCTAATGATTCCCTGTACTTGTACTCCTTCCCTCCAATCATTTTCCAATGTTTTCTTGTCATCTTTCTGAGTTTCCGGCGAGAGAGGAGGAAGTCGAAGAGTAGAAGAAATTGGTTTCTTGCTTCTACGTAACTCTCCTTTCTCCCACCTCCCCTCTTTTCTCTGTTAATCTTCCTTGACCCTTTGATTTCTCCATCCGGCTCTCGTGTTTTGGGTGAAATTTGTCCAGCTTTTCGATTTTCAAGTTCCAATGCTCTCGATATAGCTTCTGTTTCAATACAGGGGCATCTTTCTCTCTGTGACCGCCTGCTTCGTGGTACTCTGCCTCCTTTACTTTCTCTTTTCTTCTGATTTGTTTTGAGGTATTTCGTTTCTTTTTCCAAATTGGGTTTCTTGTGGTTAGTTTGTTCCTCTGAAAATTTCGCATGCGATCAGTTGATTCGGTTTGTGGGTGTTTGAGATTTTGGTGGAATTGGGTAATTAAGGGTGCATGAAACTGTAAGGCAATGCTATTGAACTGGTGGAAGTTAAAAGTGTGTCGAAACCAATCTTCTTTATTTCAATGGACTTAAGTTCGGAACCGCGTTGACTTGGAATCATTTGATTGTTCGAGCTCCTTGGCCGAGAATCTAATTTTGCGAGCAATAGTTTTGCAGTACGTTTTGTTGTATTGGTTAGATTCAATAGATGAGAAGCATTCACTAGGCTCATTTAATGAGAAAATATGTAAAAATCATCTACGGATTTTGGAGTATCAATGTTTTAATGTCTATTTTAATGGCCCTTTATTAGACCTTGATAACTAGATTAAGATTTGAGTGGCCCTTTAACTTCCTTGAGATTGATCATACAATGTGTTCATGCGTGAAAATAAGCTACAGGCATTTTCGAGGCCAGGGCGGCAACAAAATGAAAAAGCAATCTGAGGATGCTTTTTGGGGATCTAAAGGTATTCTTTCTTTGTCAAAATCTGTGGTAAAATGTTATGTTTCTCCTGCTTCACATCAATATGCTAGTATTGTTATCTAAATGTAGTTTGTCTTTTTTTTTTCTCAGCAGCTTTACTGGGGAATTCTTCAATTAACGTTCCGAGGAACACGGGTACTGGAATATGGGGGATCTCACATGAAACAGATGTTTATCATGCATCATCTGATGCTAGTTTATTTTCCAGCTCACTCCCAGTCCTCTCACATGAGAAATGTATGCTTGCATCAATGTTCAAATATGCATCAGTTTTATCTCTCTCAAATGAAAATGAAGTAATTTCACAAATGCAGTGATTTATAATCCTGAAATCTGCGTTCAATCGGTTGATGATGACTTGCCTAACCCCAATGACATAGACCCAAAACATGAATTCGAAGATTCGATTGAAGAAGCAGAATTGAACACGGTTGGAAACCTGCTTCCCGATGACGATGAGCTTTTAGCTGGCTTAATGGATGATTTTGACTTAAATGGGTTGCCTAGTCAACTGGAGGATTTGGAAGAATGTGATCTCTTTGGAAGTGGAGGGGGAATGGAATTAGATTTTGAATCACATGAGAACTTTGGTCTTGGTTTATCAAAATTAAATGATAACACAGGAGTAAACAGTCAATATTCCCTCCCGAATGGCATGGGAACTGTTGCTGGAGAACATCCATATGGTGAACATCCATCAAGGACATTGTTTGTTAGAAACATCAATAGTAATGTTGAAGACTCTGAACTAAGATCCATGTTTGAGGTAGTAATTTTTGTTTGAGCTCTTGCATTTAAGTTTAGATTTCTGGCTTCTTCATTTCTCTGTTATTTTTATTTTATTGATGTTTTATTTGATAACAATAAACGTTTTATCCTATTTTGTTATTTACCATCGTTGAATATTACTTAAGTACAGGTTTAGGACTTGCAAATCTTCTTTTTTCCCATCATTGACTGAAAACATACTAGTCTATGGTCCTTGGAGTTGATTCATTGAAAGTCAATGTTATTAACACTTAGTTAAATCGCATGGATATGTAGTTTTCTTCTCTTTTTTGTTTTTGGACAGGCTTTTGAATTTTCAACTCTTGAAATGTGCATAATTCTTTTTTTTTTTCAATCGGTGTCATCCCCTATAGTGTACTGATATCTTTTTTTTCTAGAATAGAAAACATTTGAATATTAAATCTCAAAAGTTTGGATTCAAATGGAACGATTGGACTGTACCTGTCAAGTAGTGTTCCAGTATTACGTTTCGGCTGAAAAAGTTTCAATTGCTGGTTATGTTTCTAACAAATAATGATTTTGAAACTGCTTCTATGTCTCTTTAGCAATATGGTGCTATTAGAACTTTGTACACTGCATGCAAGCATAGGGGTTTTGTCATGATATCATACTATGATATACGTTCTGCTCGAACTGCAATGCGTGCACTGCAAAGTAAGCCGCTTAGACGAAGGAAACTTGACATTCATTTTTCTATACCCAAGGTTTGTTTTTTCATTTTTCTACATAAAAGATTTTCGTTGTTTGGTTTGACCATCTCCAAGTTCATGAGCTTTTGCCCCTTTATATGCCAGGATAATCCTTCAGAGAAGGATGTAAATCAAGGAACGCTTGTTGTGTTTAATTTAGACCCATCAGTATCCAATGATGACCTTCGACAAATATTTGGGGCTTATGGGGAAGTGAAGGAGGTCCTTTCTTATTTTTGACAATATATGTTTTCAAAATCTCTTTATAAAATAATATACATTTTTGTTTGTAGGTTGATTTTATGAATAGCTTTCTTTATCATGCAGATTAGGGAAACACCACACAAGCGACACCACAAATTCATTGAGTTTTATGATGTTAGAGCATCAGAAGCAGCTCTTAGAGCATTAAATAGGAGTGACATAGCCGGAAAAAAGATCAAACTTGAACCAAGTCGCCCTGGTGGGGCCCGTCGAAAGTAAGATCTTGATGAGTAATATCATTACACATTTTTTTCCTATTAGATGACATTACATCTGAAATCTAATTCTTTTTTGTTCTTTTTCTCCATCCCAGAGAACCAGTGACAGTTTTTTACTAGGTTTTTGTTTTATTAGGACTTTATTTATTGAGTGGTTTCTATTTTTCTTTGTTTCTGTTTGTTATAGTATATTCTTTAGGAAATGTTTCTTCATTGATTTTTCACCCCTAATTGAAGGTGTTCTCGATGATCTTTTAATACAGCAAGTTTTTTACGTTTATGTGTAGCTTGATGCAACAGCTGAGTCAAGAGCTAGATCAAGATGACACTCGGACATTTCATCAGCAAATTGGTTCACCATTATCAAATTCGCCTACAGGTTATTTTCGAAACGTTCTTTACAATCCTTCGAATTGAGGCTTGTTAGCAATCATTTATTTCAAGCTTTTGCTCTGACATGATCTACTATTTAGTATCAGGTAACTGGGCTCAAATCGGCAGCCCAGTTGAAAGTAGCTCTTTGCATCCTTTCAGCAAGTCCCCTGGTCTGGGTGCTTTTAGTCCCATGAACAGTAACCATTTATCTGGTTTGGCTTCTATTCTACCTCCTCATGTATCTCATACTCCAAAAATGGCTCCTATCGGGAAGGACCAGGGACGTGTCAATCAAGCCAAACAATTCACCGACTCTAGTTTAACACAAGGAACATCATATCCCAATCACCAATCCTTTCCTGAAAATCACTTCAATACAAGTGCAGGGCTTGCATCTTCACTTGGTGACTCAAATTCGAAACCTTCGAGTATTGGTACATTATCTGGTCCTCAGTTTCTGTGGGGAAGTCCCACCCCTTACTCTGATCATGTAAATTCTCTTGCCTGGCCGACACCATCTGTGGGGCAGCCATTTTCTTCAAGTGGCCAGGGACAAGGCCCCGCATATATAAACCCCAGAAGTTCTTTGCTTGGGTCGCATCATCATCATCATGTGGGATCTGCTCCTTCTGGGGGCCCACTGGATAGACAATTCGGCTACTTCTCACGATCACCAGACTTGTCCTTCATTAATCCCGTCGGACAGGGGAGTAGAGTTTTCAGTCTTAATCGTAGCATCGGGAATTATGCGAACTTGGGTATGCATGCCCACGCTGGAGCTGGGGTTGGTCTTCCAGGAAATGTGAGTGAAAATGGGTCGCCTAGCTACAGAATGATGCCTTTTCCTGGACAGAATCCCATTTTCTTCAGCAATGGCTCTTTTCCTGGGCTTGGTGCCGTAACGAGCGAAGGATTGCTTGAGCGTAGTCGAAGCCGACGAGTAGAGAGTTCTATGAGCCAAATTGATAGCAAGAAGCAGTATCAGCTTGATTTGGATAAAATTATTGGGGGTGAAGATATTAGGACTACCCTGATGATTAAGAACATCCCTAATAAGTAAGTTTCATTCATGTTCTTCAGGAGAGAAATGCTTTTTTTAATGAATACTTTGGACTTAAAACATGTCTTTGCTTAGGTATACTTCCAAAATGTTGCTGGCAGCTATTGACGAAAATCACCGCAGTACTTATGATTTTCTGTACTTGCCAATTGACTTTAAGGTAGAGTTATTTTTTAGTGTGTGAAACTAGTTAAAAGACCCATCGGCCGATAGCAACTAATGATCGATTTCATATGCAGAATAAGTGCAATGTTGGCTATGCCTTCATCAATATGGTGTCTCCTAAGCACATTATCCCATTCTATGAGGTTAGAAGAAAGATTAGTCTTTAAATGACATTCAATTACTCGATACATCATGACAGCGGGATAAAATTTAAGCTTAATTTTGTTCACTCAGCTTGATCTTGTTGATGTTAATGGCATTTTTTTCAGGCGTTTAATGGGAAGAAGTGGGAAAAGTTCAACAGTGAGAAAGTAGCTTCATTGGCTTATGCTAGGATCCAGGGGAAGGCTGCCCTCGTTACACATTTCCAAAACTCGAGCCTCATGAACGAAGACAAGCGATGCCGACCAATTCTCTTCCACTCGGAGGGTCAAGAGATCAGTGATCAGGTGTAGCTATTTTACAAATTGATATTTTATTTTCTTCTTATCTATTTCTTGACCTTCTCAATCTGGCCATTATCTCGTCTAGGAAACGTTTCTCTCCAGCAATTTGAATGTGTGCATTCGGCAACCTGATGGATCGTACTCGGGGGATTCTCTAGACAGCCCAAAGGGGAATCTAGCGGAGACGAGTTGACCGTAGACCGTGTTCCTGCCTGACTGTTACCGGTATTTAAGTGTATAAATTAAGGGAAGAGGTGGAAATGGGTATACAAGTGGTTGCATGTGTTCCATTGGAGGCCAGTAATTATTCTGTAGAAATTGTGAGATCCGGAGGACGAGACAGCATTTTGGTTGAGTATGAAGCTCTCTCAGCTGGAGATGCTCTCTGGCTCTTCGTATGAAGGGTGGAGTCTTTGGTTTTTTTCGTGGCTCTTTCAATTCCAAATGGAAATAAAAGTTGGGATGTTTATATGGTTTTTTGTTTTCTCTGATGTGGGGTTGGGACTGTCCATAGGGTGTACAGTGGGGTGACCCTTCTTCATATGTGACTATGTTGCTGTGTAGCCCATGCACATTTTTATTTCATCCAATAATTTGTTCTGTATGTCTCCCTCTCCCTCTCCCTTAGGGGTGGCAGTGAGATCGGTTCGACCCGACACGCCGACCCTGTGAATCCGATCTGTGCAAATTGAATAGCGGGTAATATAAGATTATTGATTAAAGTATGATGGTGTTTGCAGCTGATATTATCAAACTTTATCTTTTGTCGGTTAAAACCTTTTAGTTTGAATTTATTGACCGGCACCTTCTACGTATATCGAAAATGAACATTGAAGATAGTCGACGACATTATGAAGATAGTCGACAACATTCCGTAGTTTTTATAGCTTATCATATCGATTTGTTACGTTTTTATAGTTCAGTTGATATTTCAAATTAAGTCCATAATCTAGGGCACAGTTAATTTTTATAAAAAAGGGGAAAAACCAAATGAAAAACACAACAAAATTGCGTGAGTTTGTTGTACTCCCAATGTTCCACACAAACAAGTTGCGTGACACATCCACATTAAATGATACAGTAAATGATTACGTGAACGATTACTCCATGACTTTAACGACCATATGACAAGAACACACATTCAAAGTTACATAGATTTTGTGCCGACTTCATGCAACAATTGCATGCAACAAAATAACAACAAAAAATTCAGAAAATAGTATAAAAATGGAAAATATTCATACTGCATACTGGAACATTTTCTAGCCACGTGTTGGTTTACCCATGAATTCAACTTAAATAAAGATGTTTAAAAACCGAGTTTAATCAAAGAAAGTCAAAGGGTGGACCTCTGGGGATTGGGCTGTTGACCTTTCGCTTCTTTCGATAGATCGGATAGATGGGTATTGGTTAGCTAACTTTAAATGTTGATCCTCCGATTAAAGCGTTCTGGAGAAACTGATTTTTGACTGAAGCAAATATAAAACGGAAGCTTCCCTGTGTGTTTCAACAGCACACATTCCAATGGCAATAGGACAATTCTATGGAGAAGAGGAGAGAGAGAGAGAGAGAGAGAGAGAGAGAGAGAGAGGCGGTGACCAAGAACACGACCTACTTCCATTGTTGCTAACCAAGCAAGAAAATAGTTCATTTTTTGAAGAACATTAACGAAATGTTAAAAGGAAGTGATTAACGCCACCGGCATGGATAACCAAATGTGTTTTTATGGTAAACTTGTCTTCTTACTTTTTCAAATCTTCCTATATATTGATCCTCTTTGGTTCTCATTACAGCATTCTCTCTCTCTCTCTCTCTCTCTCTCTCTCTCGTTCTCTCGTTCTCTCTTTCTCTCTTTCTCTGCATTAGGAGATATCATGGTGTTTCCAGTAGTTATTGTGAAGCTAGCAGAATGGGGGGTGTACCAGATCTTGGAGAATTCATATTACAGAGCTGCGAGGAAAATGAAACGCTACGGGTTTCTCCTGAGGAACCCATCTCTTAAATCACCTTCGAACCAATCTCCACATCCTGGTCTTGCAAAATGTAAACTGGAAGGTCGAGGGTCAGAAACATTGGTCTGTGACTTACATGGAGGGCTACTGAGATCCCAATCTTTCTTCCCTTATTTCATGCTCGTTGCCTTAGAAGGAGGGAGCATTTTCAGAGCCTTCCTCTTGCTTCTATCGTGCCCTTTTCTGTGGCTTTTGGACTACGAGCTTAAAATGAGAATGGTGATCTTTGTTTCGTTTTGTGGGCTCAGAGTGAAGGATATGGAGAATGTGAGCAGGGCTGTTCTGCCCAAGTTTTTCCTCGAAAATCTTAATCGCCATGCATTCGAGGTCTTCTCTTCGGCCGGGTCAAGAGTTGTTTTCACGAGTGTTCCACGAGTTATGGTCGAGAGGTTCCTCAGAGATTATTTGAACGTCGACGGCGTTGTAGGAACTGAGTTGCATAGCTATGGCCCTTATTTTACTGGTTTATTGTCTAACGACGGTTTGCTAGTGAAGCATCGAGCTCTTAAGGAGTACTTTGGGGATGCGAAGCCTGATATTGGCATCGGAACTTCCTCCTTCCACGACCATCTTTTCATCTCCCTCTGCAAGGTTTCCTTCGTTTGCCCTAAACTAAAGATGATATTTTGGCTCTTCTTTTTATGGATCATTGACTGTAAATTTCTAAAAAAAACACGTTTATTAATGCAGGAAGCTTATGTGGTAGACAAGGAAGACCTGAAAAACTCAGGCACGGCAGTTCTACCAAGAAACAAATACCCGAAGCCACTCATATTTCACGACGGCAGGCTGGCTTTCTTCCCAACTCCATGGGCAACGCTGGCCATGTTCGTGTGGCTTCCTCTCGGAATACTTCTCTCTCTTTTCAGACTCGCCGTCGGCATTTTCCTTCCTTACAAAGCAGCTGTTTTCGCCGGAGCTCTAACCGGAGTCAGCATCAATCTCAAGGGCTTCTCCCCGTCAAAATCCTCCTCCAAAAGGGGAGTCCTCTACGTTTGCTCTCACAGGACCCTTTTGGACCCAGTTTTTCTCACCCTCTCATTGGCTAAGCCTCTCACTGCTGTCACCTACAGCTTGAGCAAAGTTTCTGAATTCATTGCCCCTATAAAGACTGTTAGATTGGCGAGAGACCGAACCAAAGACAGCGAAACGATGGAGAAACTTCTGGCAGAAGGCGATTTGGTTGTTTGCCCTGAAGGAACTACTTGCAGAGAGCCTTACTTGCTGAGGTTTAGCCCTTTGTTTGCCGAGCTCACAGACGAGATCGTCCCAGTCGCTGTCGACGCACGAGTTGATATGTTTTATGGGACGACAGCCAGTGGATTAAAGTGTCTCGATCCTATTTTTTTCTTGATGAACCCTAGCCCTAGATACGATATTGTGGTGCTTGATAAGATCGAGAAGGAGTTTACTTGCTCTGGGGGGAAATCTAGCTTCGAAGTTGCAAACCATATACAGAAAGAGCTTGCCCGTGTTCTAGGGTTCGAATGCACCAAGCTTACGAGGAAGGACAAGTATTTGATGCTCGCAGGAAACGAAGGGATTGTCCAAGATAGTAAGAATAAGAACAACTCCCCGAAAATGCTCTCTACTTGATCATTAACATTGCTGCATTTTTCTGTTTTTTGACCAAATTTCGAGCTAATTCATATAATTATTTCACTCCTCGTCCTCTGAATGATCATTTCTAAAAACAGACCGAGTCTGAGATCGCATGCAGTGGCAGTAAAATTGAATGCGATGATTGTCAACGGGACCCTTCTTCTTCTTCTTCTTCTTCTTCTTCTTCTTCTTCTTCTTCTTCTTCTTCTTCTTCTTCTTTTTCTTCTTCTTCTTCTTGGTGATTTTAGTTTCCATGGGAAGACTCGACGACCCTTTTTTCGAAACATGGTGTTGAGATTCGTGCTTGCACGAATTGTGCATCGAACGTTCTGGACTTCGCAATCAATATTTGCTTTCGAATGGATCAATCATGTTATCAAACAAATCAAAAC
>QAOC01002887.1:1910-18234 GCA_003255005.1 Begonia fuchsioides
GAGCAACCTATTGGCTTTGAAGCCTTTGACAATGTAGACCACGTTTATAAGCTTCATAAAGCTCTTTATGGTCTCAAACAAGCTCCTCGTGCTTGGTATGATAGGTTGAAGAACTTTATTTTAGAGAGAGAGTTCAAAATGGGAAAAATTGATTCAACCCTCTTCACTAAACACGATGGTAATGATTTGCTCCTTGTCCAGATTTATGTGGACAATATCATTTTTGGAGCCTCGAACAAAAAGTTTTGCGATAGCTTTGCTTCTCTCATGCAAGATGAATTTGAGATGAGCATGATGGGAGAGCTTAAATTCTTTCTAAGACTCCAAATTAGACAATCCTTGGAGGGAACATTCAATTGTCAAGAAAAATATGTCAAAGAATTGCTTAAGAGATTCAGATTGGTCTCTTGCAAATACTCTAGAACTCCCATTAGTACCATAACTAAATTGGACAAAGATAAAAATGGTCAAGTTGTGGACATTAAGAAATATCGTGGTATGATTGGATCTCTTCTATATCTAACCGCTAATAGACCCGATATTCTCTTCAGTGTATGTCTTTGTGCTAGATTTCAAGCGGCACCTAAAGAATCTCACTTAAAAGTTGTCAAAAGAATTTTCAAATACTTGAGTGGAACAACAAATTTAGGATTATGGTATCCCAAAGGAACCTCGCTTAACTTAATTGGATATACAAATTCGGATTATGCCGGGAGCCTTGTGGATAGAAAGAGCACTAGTGGCTCTTGTCAATTTCTAGGAGAATCTTTAGTTTCATGGTTTTCTAAGAAACAAAACTCAGTAGCACTTTCAATCGCCGAAAGCGAGTATATCGCAGCCAGAAGTTGTTGTGCACAAATGCTTTGGATGAAGCATACCTTAGAAGACTACAATCTCTCATTCTCTAAGATTCCTATCATGTGTGACAACACTAGTACTATAAACATCAGTAAAAATCCTATACTCAATTCTAGAACTAAGCATATAGAAATAAGATATCATTTTATCAGAGATCACGTCCAAAAATGAGATATTATCTTGGAATTTGTCAAGTCAAGTGATCAATTAGCTGATATATTTACTAAACCCTTGGATGAAAAGACCTTCAATGGAATTAGAATTCGATTGTGAGTAATTCGGCTTGATGGTGTTTAGAAACATCATTTTATTCCTGTTGTTTCTTGTGACAGCGGTCGACACAAAAGAAGAGTGTGTCGACCGAACTTTGATTCTGTCGTAAAAAAGGTCGACATAAAGAAGAGTGTGTCGACCGGACTTTGAATCTATCGCAGAAAGGGTCGACATAAAAATTGGATATGTCGACCGGTTCTTCATTTCAACCATCAATCGGTCGACCGGGTTCGTAGTTGCTTTTAAAACCCTATCGCGTTATTGTCTTTCTCGCGCTCTCTCTGTTTCAGCGATTTTTCGGTCGACCCAATCCTCCAGCCTCCGATTCCCTCTCCTCAAATGGCTTCCACCTCAAAAATTCCAGTAAGGAGAAAGAAGGCAGCCATTAAATTGAAGGACATTGCAGCCTCCTCCTCAGCTCTGCCCACAGAAATTCAACCCTCCGAGCTAGATAAATTCTTATTCTGAAAACAAAGCAGCCAAGATAAGTTTTATTCAATCTTTCAGAACAAACCTCTCATTTTAAGTAGGATATATGAGCATAACTCTATTCCTGGAATAGATATCCAAGAAAGCTGTGAGTTTCTAGGAATTTTCGTTCTTTTATCCTTATATGGCCCTTATTCAGAGAAGCCGGTGAGACTATTCTATGCAAATCTAGATTACACCCAAAAACCATTTATCCTTAAGAGCTACGTATTTGGAAAGAAAATACAATTCACGAGTTATCAACTGAATAATTATGAATTGTACATCCGATGGAAAAACGGTTTCATATTATGAGAAGCACTCCGAGCCTACAATCATGATGGATGAACAGTACTGGCCTTTTCTTAGAAAAATCGGGAAGGATCCCGATTCAGTGCCTTATCGACCTAAGGCCAGTGATCTCAATATTGTGGCTCGCTTAGTCCATCATTTTCTCACATATAATCTATTACCTAAGGATGGCCACGGAGACTACATTAGCAACATGGAGTTGTATGTACTTTTCATGTTCTTTAGAAGACGTCGCATAGACATAGGATACATCATCATGCGACGGATGATGAATGTCATGGATAAGGAATCCAAGTCCTTACCTTTCAACCTCCTAATAATGGAAATTCTTCAACAAAATGAGGTTGAGATTCCTTCTACTGAGCCAATCACTCGCGTCAGAAAATTTGAAGAGTATAGTCCTTCGACTCTTGCTCGAATGGGCTTAGCTCAAGACGAGGATGGGATATGGCAATACAAAGTGGCCATTGCTGATCCTCCTGCTCGTCAGACTGGTGATGATGTTGATATTCATCCCGAGCCTAGATATTCTTCCCACTCACAACGCATTATCACTTCGATGGAAGAACAATTTGATTTGCTCACGGGACAGATTTCAAGCCTAGCATCCACAGTAGATTCTCTTGCCGCATCCAATTCTGCACTTCATCATAAGGTTGATTTTCTTCATGACAACCTTGAGAGGTGGTACTATCAATGATGTGAATCTACATTGAGGCCTAGTATGTCTGGACCTCCTAATCCTGCTCAAGATCCCTCGACAATTCCTTCGCTGTTTCCCTCTCTTGTTCGATCTCCAGCTCTCTCCTCAGCGACTGCACGGGCAGTTGATCCAATCGAGGTGGAAGTTACTACTCCTGCCATTGTTACAATACAATCCTCCTCTCCTGGCACAGTTGTGCTATCTACTCCATCGACAATTGGACATCCATCTGCTGCAGGCACCATTGTTCTTGATTCTCCCATCTCCTCTCCAGCTGTAGAGTAGTATAGAAAATTTTTTTGTCTTAGGAGAAACTCTTAACTTATTGCGTATCTTCCCATGCCTCCAAAACATCTTCCGCCCAATCTCTTGCTGCAAGCCCAATCAGCATTCCTAAAGGGTCGATCTATGATCTACACCTGATGCAAGAGCTTACTCGGAAATATAACTCCAAAAAAGCCTCTCCAAGATGCTTCGTAAAGGTTGACCTCCGTAAAGCTTTTGACTCGGTCTCTTGGGATTTTATCAAAAAGATGCTCTCTGCTCTCGGGTATCTAGCTACCTTTACCAACTGGATCATGGAGTGCATCACCACTACCTCATACTCTATCTTCATCAGCGGGCGCCTTCACGGATTCTTTAAAGGCACCAAAGGTATCCGGCAAGGAGACCCACTCTCTCCCTACATTTTTATTATTGCCCTGGAATACCTTAGTAGGATCATGAACGCCCGCCTCCCTCTCTCGGGCTACAATTATCACCCGAAGTGCCAGCAGCTTGGATTATCACATCTTGCATATGCGGACGACCTTATCCTCCTGGCAAGAGGAGATCTAACATCGGTCAAAAGCATTCTTGATTGCCTATCCAAATTTTGCATCTCCTCGGGGCTCCAAATGAATATCTCTAAATCCTGCTTCTCCGCCGCTGGAATCTCGGGACAGAACCTTATCGAAATTAAAGCGGTGTCCAAGCTGGAAGAGGGCACGTTCCCAACCAGATTCCTCGGCATCCCACTCTCGCCTAGGAATCTTGGGTTCCTCAATTATGACCTGCTTTTTGATAAGCTAAAGCTCTACCTTGATGTGTGGAACGCCAAGAGCCTTTCCATCGCTGGAAGAACTGAGCTCGTAAAATCAATCTTCCAAGGCGTCGAGTGTTTTTGGCTCTCCATCTTCGGGTTGCTGGCAGCAATCTGTGCAAAATTAATCCACATATGCAGATCCTTCCTTTGGGGAAAGCCCTACGCAAATATTGCTTGGGCGACCTGCTGCCTCCCTAAAAATGAGGGCGGTCTTGGTCTGAAAGACCTTGACTCTTGGAATAGCGCGCTGCTGGTCAAAAACCTCTGGTCCATCCATCTGAAGAAAGATTCCCTTTGGGTTAGATGGATTCATCACTTCTACATCAAGCGTGATTCCTTTTGGAGCTGGTCGGCCGGGTACCGAGGATCCCCGTTTATCAAAAAAATCCTCCAAATTCGATCCTCACTCCTAGCTAAGGCAGGATTGGAAGGAAAAGCTGAATCCCTCTTGGCTGCATGGGCCTCATCGAATGAAACCGGGGGCTCCTCGGATGCATACAACTTCTTCAGGCCGTCAGCGGCGGCAAACTTGGAGTCGCCGAGGCCTTAGTCCCTCTTTTGACATGCCGTTCCACCATTGGGTCTTTGGCCCCATTTGTTTTGCCATTCCACCATTGTAATGGTGAACGCTCCTAGTCCAGTACCCATACAACTGGACTCGGTCCGATCACTATTCCTCGGTCTTACTTTACGTCCCGGTTGTGGCAATCGGGAGGGCCCATAACTATGGCCCTCCTACCTCGGCCCGGTAGCGTTGTATTCTTGTTCAATTTAATTTTATTTACCCTTACCATAAAAAAAACAATGCTATTTTTTCTCGTATTGAATATTCTATATATTAATGTGGATGTTTACTCTTTTTGATAATGTCAATGGGTGAGAAAAATGCATAAGTTATATTATTCTATCACAATACATAAGATATGATAATTTGTGATAATTTGTCTTGTAAAAGTAATTTTTATTCTGTCATGCATGAGTGTCATTGTATGGGGGAGCATTGAATATCTTTTATACATGCTATGTTTGTGGGGAAGCAATTTATCTTTCAATGTTTTTGTCATCATCAAAAAGGGGGAGATTGTTGGCTTTAAAAGTGTGTTTTAAAGCAATCAATTGTTTTTTATGATAACTATGTAAGATGAGCATGAAAGATAAAATAGATAAAATAAACTACTTTACAATGCTTAAATTAGACTTAACCATTCATGAGAAATACCCTCTTTGAAGGGTACAATTAAAGTCTAACAATTTGTTTAAGTGCTGCAGCAATTTCAAATATATATGCAGTTTGTGTCGACCCATAGGATATTTGTGTCGACCCCTTTTCAAAACAGAAGATTAGCCTTTCACAAATGTGTCGATCCTTAGTGTTTTATGTCGACCCTAAGCAAAACAGAGGTCGGGTCTTTCTAATTGTGTCGACCCACCTATAAATCTTGTGTAAACCCAAAAAGAGCAGTACAGCGTGCAAATGTGTCCACTCATCCAAACCGTCTGTGTCGACCCTAGGAAAGTCATTGTGTCGACCTTACCATATTTTATGTGTCGACCCCTCAACGCCCAGCCTGCATTTTACATGTCGACTCTAAAGTTCAAAATATGTCTCGACCCAACCCATTTGTGTCGACCCCATTCTAATTGTGTCGACCCCAGCTTTTTCCAGAGACGAATCCTTTAGATTTGTGTCGATCCCAACCAACATTTGTGTTGACCCAAGACTTACTAAGAGAAGGATTCTTCAAGTTTATGTCGACATCACAAAGGGTTGTGTCGACCCTAAAGATTCCAAGAAGAATTTGTGTCGACCCCAACCAACATTTGTGTCGACCCAAGACTTACTAAGAGAAAGATTCTTCATGTTTATGTCGACATCACAAAGGGTTGTGTCGACCCTAAAGATTCCAGAGAAGAATTTGTGTCGACCCCAACAACGAATGTGTCGACTCAATTCAGCAGAACAGCATCAACGGTCAGAAAACTCTCAACGGCTATATTATTTTTGTGTCTACCGGCTAGTGCTTGTGTCGACCCCAACAGGATTTGTGTCGACCCAACTGGACAGATCAGCATCAATCTATAAATAGATTAAGCAATCTCATTTTGAATAGACAATTTTACCGAGAGAAAACTATGCTGAATTGCTGCCAAATTTTATTCTCGAACTTTTTACTCTCTCAAATCTTAGTACTAAATTTGTATATCTTTCTTGAGATTAAGTGAGTCGGTTTTTATAACCGTACAAATTGTAAGTTGATTTTCATTGAACGATTATTGTAAAAAAGGTGACGCTCCTTCAAGAAAAGAGTCAAAGGTTTGGTTGACACCCGTAAGTCAATCGGAGTGAAGCTCAAGGTTTGAACTGGAAAGATCTTTAAGGAGGTACTTTGAAGCGCGGACGTAGGCAAGGTTGGCCGAACCGCGTTACCAAACCGGTGTCACTTTCTTACTCTAAACTCTTATTTATTTGTTTAAGAATTCAGCACTAGAGTTAGAAAATAACTAAACAATTCTCACGAATTTGACTTAGTAAACGAAAAAGTTTAGGTTAATCTCGATCCTACATCCCCTCCCCATCAAAGAGAGTGGGGGACGCGTAACCCCCACGAGGGCCATTGCTCACCAGATTTCTGTTTCTACCTCATCGATTTTTACTTTCAATCTCGTAACCAAGCATCATTGAGCAAAAGAGTAGTACAAATACTTAATATATTTTGCAGTTTTGATGGAAGTTCAAGTAATTGATGGAAATATAATGCATCGACAGAAGAACTAATTCAAGAAGTCCAGGCGAATATGAATATGGACATTGATATGCATGCGTATAATGATGAGTATTCTGTTGAAGTACAATCTTCATCATATGGTAAGGGTTTATTCGAGAATACTGGTTGACTCAAATGAGGACAAATGACTGGAATGCACAATCTTACCACTACGAATTATTGTAGAGAGTGAGTTATATGTCGCAAAAAAGTATAGTAGTACTAAAAATTTTAAAGAAAAAATTATTCAATATGCCGTGAAAAATGGTTACTTTATCAAATTCTAAAAAAGTAAACATCATCGACTAACACTAGTATGTGAGGACTGTTATTCGCGGTGGCATCAGGCGTCTAGGATGAATGAAAAATTTGTAATTCAAATAAAAAATTTTGTTGATGAACACATGTGAGCTTGAAAAGTGAAGAACCGGCTTGCATCTGCGATATGAATCGCAAACACATATGTTGGTCGTTTTAAAAGTGACAGAAAAGAGCACTACATGTCAACATGAAGAAACAGTCGTACAATTATCGTCGATGGGACATGACAAGTATCCTTTATGTATATGCTATTTCAAGCAACTCATTAGAGTTCTTATAGATGACTATGTTAATCTCTTCCTTCACTGATCAACTTGAGCATGTGCTCGTATTCATCTCATCGCGATACACTTTATGTGAGCTGTCATGGATGGAGTGGCAGCCTCGAACTTGTGGTCATCAGGAGTCAACCTGGTAGACCCAAGAAGAAGATAACTTTGCAAACCTACTTCAACAAGAGAAACATGCTTTTAGATCCTAAATTTTTGGAAAACTAACTTTGCAAACCTACTTCAACAAGAGGAACATGTTCCTCTCCTCCAATGGACACTTGGGCCAAGTCTTGACTCCAAAAGTAGAGAGGGCTTGGTCAGCTCCCTATCATTCATGGTGCTCCCAACTTCTCCTCTCCTTTAAGATCCTTTGGGTAGAGGTTTGGCTCCCAAGTTAGAAGATGTTTGGACTACTCTTTATCCTTCATGGTGAGATACAACATCAACTATCATTGCAACATGTTACATACAAAACTAACAAACGGTTTAGATAACTACTTGGTGAGGCTTGGGTGATGGCCTGACATGCCTTCGATATTGACTTTCTCTGACAGGTCACTATTTCATGGAAACACATCATTGTTGAGAGATACAAAGAATTATTAGAGCTCTTCAAGAGGAAAAGTAGTTGTGCTAATTTAATCATCAATAACTAGATGTAATTAGATTCTTTTTGCATTTCATCTGAATATTTTAATTTATTATTTTTTAGAATGTTAGATCTTTTAATGCTTAATCTAACATCGATTATACAAAAAAATTTGCAGATTAATATCCTTATGTATAAATTATTATTTAATTCTTTATTAATTATAATATTATTGTTTTATTGTCTCCATGAAAAAGCAACTCACTTCAGCTTTCACCTGATCGATTTTTGCACCTACTATTCATATTCCACATTAAAAAGTTTATTGAATCAAAAGACAAGGCAACGAAAATCATGACTTGAAAACGTCGGCATATTCAGGGCATATCCCTAGGTTGCTACATTCTCTTGGGAATCACACTCTCATCTTCAAAAACAATTACCAGCTCCCCAGAATCTTATAGACCGAGAAAATAGGATTGAGTCATTCTTTTAGAAATTTGAAGTTTCACATATGAGTTTATCGAAAAGTAAAACATCACAACATTAGGGAATTTTTAGTCCATGTTACAATCCCACAACGAAATTTTCTTTAAGACACAACATCAATTCCACGCTTTGAATCGTTATATACATGCCTTGTAGATCGAAATATAAAGTACCGAAATGTGGAAATCTAAATGTTTACTCTTAGCTGTTTATGCGTCGAAAATCCAAGATTGCTTTAACTATGAGACTAGCCATTTCCAAACCTTAAAACTCAAAGAACAACTATGTATTTATGAAGAAGTAATTCTTTATGATTTCTCACAATATCATATTTTCTTCTGAAAATGGGTCTTATTCATTCTTTCATAAAGAAAAATCCTCCCACCATTCTCTCGCAAGGTGTGATTGTAACATAATTTTGTAAACACAAAATCATAAATCATAATCTTTAATATATTTTAGAATTATCTTTATGGAACATTATACATTATAATTCTTCTTTATTTCCGATTAAAATAAGGAAAAAACCCACAATGTATATCCAAATTTTATCTAAATTAGATATATGAAATAAAAATTACATTTATGAATAAGTTTATCATCATTCGTTTTATAGCAAAAATTACGCGCGGGAGTCGAGTTTCATTTTTTTAAATGGTCCTTACATATTTAAATTAACAAGTACTTAGCTAGCAGATCGATTATTGACAATTCATTGTTAACGTCCAATGACGAATATAATATTCTTCATATTTGCTTTTATGATTAATCAATTTAATGTCGATATATTTACTTCAAATATAAATTTTATTGATTTTAGCCATTAACAATAGCAGCTGAAATGTAACAATGTATGCTTCATAGCCTAAAATTTAATCAACGATTTTAAGCATTGACTTGAAACTCTTCTTCCAAAAAACTTGTTAGTTAGACTCAAAAAATGACATAATCTCAACTTTCATAGTGCATGTTGCAATCAAATGTAGTTTTGGACTTCTCTTGAAGATTTATAATATTCGATTGGCACTTAGGCATGTTTCAACTCTTTTGAGGTCTCCAATAACCTTACACCCTTCTAACGGATTAAGGTATTAACAAAACTGCAGGCTTTAGGATCAAGTCATCCGAATTAGTATCGAAAAAGTTGTGATATTTTGATTTCGCCCAAAAGAGGGCATTGATTTTGAAGTTGGTTTATGATGATACGTGATTGGGTCGAAGTGATCCAAGAATTTACCTATTGCTACAAGGATTAGCTGATGATAAACAAAATAAGTAATGTGCTTCACTTAGCCATTAGAGGAACCACACATGTGACACAAATAGTTTAGTAAAATAATAACTAGGAATGAAAAATTTAATGTGTTGGTTGTTTTCTTGATTGATATGTCTACCTACGAAATAGTATTGTCTTAGACACGTTAAGCTATAATGTATAATCCTGAAAATGCTATGGCTGATCATTTTCTTGCTGATCGTTTAGTTAAATTTAATAAATTGTAAGATAAAATATTAAAAAAATTCTAAACAATTAAAAAATAAGTTGAAAAAACCTCGCACTTTGAATTAGGTTAAAAAACTCTGGTGGGAAATACCCGACTCACACCCGAGGGGCCGGGTGAGAGTGACCCGGGGGTTCATACGAACTCCGACAAAAAATAAACAATTTTTAACTCGATTACTCTTGTCAATTGGGGTCATTATAGGCCGATTAATCCAGTCACATGGGTGTAATATATGAGGTAAGTTTTAGAAAATGCAATGGCAATGTCAGCATCAAATAATTTAGGAAATAAAATCTAGCGTTAATTGAGAGAATGACATATGCAGAGTCGATGCCGGTATGTGGCTCCTCCCAGGTTTTACTTTCTTACGACCCGCTAGGCTGGCGTGTTATTTCCCGGCCCACCAAATAAGTGGGGCGATGTCCTCTCTCTTTTCTATTCATTACTCATTCATCAAAAAAAAAAAAAAACATTCTCAGAAGCAGCACTCTTGCTAAAAGAGCAAGCACAAATAGAGTGGAGTAGAATTGAACCCCTTATTTAATAGTAGCAATGGATACATTATCCTTACATATCATGTCCATTAAGTAGGAAAATCCAATACAATTTACTGTCTTGGAAGGAATATGACCTCTAACATTGGGTCTTATAAGTAGTTCTATTTCTAATTCTTCACTCCTCCTTCATAGCCATAGCAAAATTTCAACCAACACGGGCGAGGCAGGCAAGGCATCTACCTCTATGCTTTTTTAAGATCACAGGGGTCGAGTGCGGCGCCCACTAGCCCTGCCGCAGAGAAGAGCATTCTTTGGGATTGGGTACTCATCCCTCAATGAAGTCGATCCAGTATAAACCCGAAGATAAAATTGTTGGCCGAGGTATTGTCTTGCCCAAAACTCGGTCCTCACGTTCCACATTCCGGCGTTATCTAGAGCAACGTATATAGCCGTCCATGACTTGGGATATACCTGCACTCATTACCAATCAATTACATAATTATACTTTTGGAGGTATCCGATCTGTCCTAAGTTTTATAATTTATTTAAACTAATACACATGTGAAGTCTTTATATAAAAATATATTGTATGTATACCCTTAAGTTTCTAAAGCTATTCAATTGATGGGCGCCTTACTTGAGTTGTGCAACGAGCTACGGCATCCCTTAGATTGTACTGGTCTCGGCTGGAGTATGTCCACTGCCCACCATCCATCCTGCATTTTCAAGATTTAAGTTCACATAATGTAAGCAGCCTTGGATTGGCATAATCAGTAAGAAAAGAGCACAAGAGCATTATATTACCCGACAACGAAGAAAGAGTATCCATCAAGATGCCAACTCTGAACTATGTCCTCGTCGTTTTGGAACACAATCTCGGCGAAAGCTCTGTAGTCCACACCTAAGACTGATGTGTCCAGGTAAATTCCACCACCATAAGGTCTGTCAGATATGCTTCCGACGCGGAAGACTCCATCGATTTTGAAATAATCGGCAATCTTGAGTGGTGTGTCGGGGATGACAAACGATACACTATTGACCGCATATCGTTGCTTTCCATTGACCTGACCAGCGGAGCTGGAAAGTATGATGGTTTTAGTCGTGTTAATGAGACCGTAATGGTACGAGCCTTGTGGATTTGGCCTTGGTCCACTTGCCGAGAGATTAGTCCTGCACACCAGAAAGATTACACTAATCAGTCTACATAAAAACGCAAGAGAAGACATGCTGCAATGTTACTATTTGAATCCAACTATGCATATAAAAGGCTGACCAATGTGGATCACCTGATAGAGCGGGCCTGGTTGAGGGACCAGTCGATTTGGATGTTGGGCCCGCCCGGAGGAGGGCCTTGGACGGGCCCGGCTGAGTTGGCATAGCGAAGAGTGGCAGTGGTTGTATTAATTGGAGTGGTGAAGCGAGTGTTAACAACAATGTAATAGTCCTGAGCAGGCTGGTCGGCCGTTAAAAGAACCGAATAGGACTGCCCGACGTGGACGTCCAGGGAAGCATAACTGGATTGAAGCGTATGGGTTCCCTCGACTTCGATAAGGGTCAATCTGTGGCCTTGGATTCGGAAGTTGAGGGAGTTTTGCAAGCCGACGTTCGATATTCTCAGCCTGTAAGTTTTTCCTGAAAACAACAAAATTTCACAAGATTAGACACTTCTTATTTGTAAAAAAGGATGCTAAATATGTTCTATTCGGTTATATAATATGTATATACCTTGTTCGACGTAAAACGAGGCACCGCCCGGGCCGCGGCCATTGATGAGAATGCCATCAGGGAATGGAAGCCTATTGCCGCCGTCCAATTTATCTCTCAAACTCTACATTCAAACCATGGATTAATTGACTAACGACAACATAATCACCAACAAATGGATGCTTTCTCACAAGAGATCCTCGAATTTATTTCCATGTTCTTAATTGAAATCAAGTGTTTCTTCTGCAGGGTACACATTTACAAAATGTAACGTCCTGGGTTGTTGAGATCTGATTTCGTATTTTATATTTTATTCTATTTTTATAAGCTTGCCGACACAAACAAAAGAAAAAAGAAAAAAGTCAAAGACAGTTCACACAACAATCAAAGACACGAGAAAAGGGTGTCAGAAAATATATCATAAATGTGTGTGGGCTACAGACTGAGGAGACTAATAATAAGTTGTGGAGTGGCAGGAGGACCCAGAGAGAAGCAGAGGTTATCAACCCAAGACAAAGAGTGAGGAGAGAGAGTGCACTGACCGTGTGATTGGCCTGGTACCAATCTCCGATGAGGATGGTGTAATCTCCGGCGGGGTCGGGAAAAGGAACGGGGATTCCGGGGCGGCTGAGGATTCTGATGCCGCCAAACCCTCCGGCAGCCTTGTGGAATGCAAGAGAAGGGAAGTAGAAGAAGCTCCCAATCTGATCCTTCACCTGCAGAATGTAGGTGAAGTTTTTACCCGGCGGTATTGGGCAGGTTGTTCCCGCCACGCCATCTTCGAACGAGTTCCTCCTCTGCTGAATTCCATTCCTTCACATACAACACCACCCGTCAGTCATTTTTCCTACACAGGTTGAACATGACTAAGCAACCAGGGAATTACAAAATAAACACGTAGATTTAATGCATTCGTAGAGGATGATTGCTCGATAGGAACAGGAAAGGTCAAGATCATAATAATAGGAGGCCACAGATATCAAGACTTCTACTTTTCTATATCTGAAGAAGTACACACCTGAGCTGGAGACACTCGAAAAAAATTGACCCCTGCCTCGTCCGGATCCAGGGATATGACGACATTGTATAATTTAGATAGATTAGTGGATAAATACTTTGATGGGGTTGGTCGGCATAGGCTTAATAATACAATTAATCAAATAAAGCTACGGTTTGAGTAAAATATCTAAAATAACAGGCAATGGAGAAAGATGGCCAACCCGACAATGACTTGTTTCTCAATCTGACGTGATTTTCTTGGCTAATAAATTACGAAGTTCATGATAATTGAACCACAGAGCAGTACCAGATTCTGCTTTTGCGAAGCTTGGTGTTAATCGCAGATACGAATCGATTTCTCGATTGCTCAAAAAGATTCGACTCGGCACCAGCATTCATTCCAAACAAGTAGGTAAAGATAAAAGAGAAAAACAAAAAGAAAACCAAGCAATGACTGCATCCTAATTATAAAGTCCAAAAACGAAATCAACACAAGCAATTTGTACATCCTTTTATCCTAGCATTCAATACATTATAGGCAAAACCTTCTTAGTGATGAAATGGGTCAGAGAGGGAGAGAAATGGGGTTCTTTACCAAGAGAGAAGGAATGGTTCGTCCAGGCTGTTGTAGACGTTAATAATGAGATTGTCATTGGTAACGCAGTGAATATCCGGACCTGGGAACTGGCCATTGATGAGTATTCCCTAGAAATCAACCACACCAACGGAAATCAAGCTCATCCCTCAAGAACATAAGAAAACAAACCATAAAAAAACCAGCATTATCATAAAATCAAGAAGGGAAGCAACCTGTTGCTTGACGCCAAGTGGCCAAATGTCCCCGTAAGTGATATTCCAGTCGTAGAATCTGTAGGGGTCATCCGCAGCAACAATGGCGAAGAAAGAAACGGCAGCCCAGAGCGAAACCTCAAGCAGCCGCCACGGCCCCAAGTTGAGAAACATGTCCAGAAAGCGGGAGAGAGCAGAGGAAAGAGCAAGACTTCCCCTGCCGCCTGTATCTTTACCACTTTGAGGAAAATGGCGAGCACAGAGAGAGAGAAAAGGAAGAGAGAAGGGCGAGGAAAGAAAAAGGACAGGAGTAGCTCAAGAGTAGGAGCAGTGGCACTGTTCGCCATGGCCCTCGCCTAATTGCTTTAAAAACGAGGGGGAAATATGGAGCAAGTGGGAAATTGAAGCGAGTAAGGTCACTGTCACCTTCACATGCGACACTCTGCTTTTTAATTTTTAATAATTTGGAGGTATTTTAATTTCAATAAAGTTGCTAATTATGACATTTTGGGTAATCGGCTTCACGTAGAGAGAAGGTGTCGGTGGAGGGTCCGAAAGCTAATGTGGTGGGACAGAGGAGAGGCTGGCGACGTTGGAAGCACATGGGAGTTGATTGAGGCGCAGCTGGCATGTGGGCGAGAGGGAAAAGGGATGGGGCCGCTCCCTCAACTCCCGCCCTGGCATTCACTCGCTCCCTGCTTTCCCCCGCTCAAGTCTCCAGTGAACGATCCTCCGCCGAGATTCGACTAGTGGATCCCCCGCTGTTCTTTGTTCATCGCCTGATTGAACGCATGATATATGGCCAGTGTGGCTTAGTTGGAAATGCGCTTGCCTTAGAGCCAAACTCCAGCCCTACTTTGAACAATTATTCAACCGACTTCATGAACACCATCTTGTTACTGATTTTAACTAGATTGGTTCGACCTATTAAACCAACAAAATATGATAATTTGGGTTGGATAAGAGCCGTCATTCAAGCGAGCCATCAGACTATGATCGCTACAGTGTCAAGTCGAGTCAGGCTCGAGCTTAGGAGGCAAGCTAGATTTGAGCTCGACATTAGGGTTCGATAGCTCGAGCGAGCGAGATAGACTCGCTTGCGGGCTCGCCAAGCTTAAAAACCCCGAGCCCAGCAAGCCTTGGTTCTCACCCCCTCCACGGATCTTGCTCGGAGAAAGCCTTGTGTCGTGAGTCGTCGCCGTCTTTGTCGTCGTCGCTCGTTGCACGCCCTAGTCGCTCGTCGCTTGTCACTCGTAGCTCGCCCTTGACCGCTCCCTCGTCGTCGTCCCTCGACTCGCTCCTCGTCACGATTCGCGATCGCGAGTTGCGACTCTCTATCTCTCTCTCATTCTCGAGTGGGAACCGCTCGGCCCTCTCTCTCTCTTTGTCTCTCTCTTACCGTTGGCAACGAGTATGAGACCGTTGCCAACAGTACAACGGCTAAATTTTTTAGTAGTATAAAAGAGGGTGAGGGATTTCTGAAATTTTCACTTCCGAATGCTCAAATTCTCTCAATCTTCACACACTCAATTCTCGTTCTCGGCTAAATTTTTTAGTAGTATAAAAAGGGGTGAGGGGTTTCCAAAATTTTTACTTCTGAATGCTCAAATTATCTCAATCTCTTGAATTAAAAGAGATGAAAATTGGCATAAAATTAGAACATAGGACACAGTGCAAATATTGTGCAAAAAATTATGCGTATGAATCAACTATTACCACTATTGGTAGACATTATAAAAAATATCAATCACACGAGCAAACGAGATGACGAATGCAACTATAGTTAAGTGCTGGTGGTGGAGAAAATTTTGTGTATTCACACGAAAGATTAAAAGAATGTGCTGCAAAATATGTAGTACAAACGAGGTACCTTTGAAAGATATAAAAAAGTAAATGAATTTTTGAAATATTAGATAGAATAAAAATAAAATTTAAAAAATATTGGTTTGAGGTACCTAATATTTTTACATTTACTTACATTATGCATCCTAGATATAAAATAAAATGAGTTAAATTAATGTTTGATAAAATTGCTAGCAACTTATGTCTAATTCCTGTAGTTAATCAACCGATATTAAAAAAAGAGCTTTCTAATTTATTTTCTTCTTACCAACTTAAATATTGTGATACTCGTTCATTTTATTCTCTCGTGTTGGTGTCGCTTCTAGCTCTAGTGGTGGAATCGGTTTAGGACAACCACTAAATATATGGATTCTATTGATGAAGAAGTTGATAGTGACGTTCATTCTTATGATTTTGATAAGAATGAACTCAATATTTATTTAAACACTCGTTATGAAATTTATTGTGATGATACGTTTGATATTTTGTGTTACTGAAAAACTAATGTGATGGTATATCCTATTCTTTTTAAAATGGCACGCGATATACTACTACCTCATGTTTTCATTGTAGCTTACGAGTCTGCTTTTAGTACAGGTGAATGTGTGCACGACGATCAATGATAAAGTCTTGCACCGGACCTCGTGGAGGCACTTATATGCATGAAGAACTGGAGTCATATCGTTATGAGAGACTAACAACAAGATGATGCTTTAGCGGAAGAATTCAAAAACTATTAATTTTTATGTTCAAAGCTGTAATTTTTTTACGCTTCTATTTTTGATATTTTACACGTGATTGACAATTAGATGGATGTCAACCTAGTTTGGATGTATCTAATATGTAGTCATGCA
>QAOC01002905.1:0-10027 GCA_003255005.1 Begonia fuchsioides
TCTTCCTTGGCCGTTTCCGACCTCCAAGACTCGATTTTCCGGCGACCCGAGAGCGTTCCTTCAAGGTTTTGGCTCCCCTTCCGAGCTAGGGGAAGCTAGGCTGTGCTACACGTCTTCAGCAACTCTCCCGTGGTCTTAGGGTAAGTGTGTAATCCCCATTAGCTCATCCCCATCTCTGGGATCCAATTGATCCTAGCCGCCTGGTGAGTCCATCTTATCCACATCTGAATCCAAATCTTCCTGAATCCAGCTTTCAAGGGCAAATTGATGAGCTCAATAAAAGATTTGATACGGTGTTACAAAAGTTGGAGCACATTTCTCCTTCTTTGAGGACTACTCCGAACCAACCATCAAGGAGAAGGATGAATCATGGCTCGAGAAGATCTCGAGAGTTTAAGTCCGAAGAGTCGGATGATGAAGAATATGGTTTGCATGATCTCAACTCCAGAGATGATGATATGAGGCATATTAAGGTATCCATTCCTCCTTTCAATGGATCTTGCAATGGTGATTTGTTTATTGATTGGATGGAGAAAGTTCACAAAATCTTTGAATGCTATAACTATTCCGAGAAGTTTAAATTACAACTTGTTTCATTGGAACTTACGGGATATGCTAGTCTATGGTGGGATAGTTTGAAAATTCAGAGAAGACGTGATGGTGAAGAGAGTATTAATAGTTGGAAAATGATGAAATCAATTATGAGGAGAAGATTTGTACCAGCTCATTACAAACAAGAGCTATTTCTTCAATCACAATCTCTTAAGCAAGAATATCTCTCGGTGGAAGAATAACTTACCGAATTTGAGACTCTTCGAATTAGATGTGACTTACAAGAACCAGATGAACAAATTATAGCTCGGTTTATTAGGGGTTTACACCGAGACATTAGTGATATTGTGGAGTTGCAACCGATCGACTCTATGGATTCGGTTATTCAAATGGCCTTGAAAGTGGAGAGGCAAATGAAAAGAAAGGGCAAGGGAATAGAGAGCTGAGCAAGTCCTAAGGCTAATACTCCTTTTAAACCTAATACAAAGGTGGAGAACAAGATTCCTTTCGTTCAACCTTAGCTGCAAAAGAAGGATAGTGAGCCTAAACCAATGTAAGAAAATAACCAGACTCGAACACGGGAGATCAAGTGTTTTAAGTGCCTTGGTCTCGGGCATATTGCATCCCAATGCCCTAACAAACGTGTGATGGTTATTGGAGAGGAAACAAGTGAAGTTTTCAGTGAAGATGAAGTGAAGGAAAAATCGGATATGACCTTGGAATCCGAAGGGGAAGAATGTCGGGCACAAGAAGACCCCTTATTATTAGTTATCCGAAGGTTACTTGCAACTCAAAACCAAGAAGAGGAACTCCAAAGAGAAAGTTTATTCCATAGTAGATGCCTAATCCAAGATAAGGTATGCTCAATTATTATTGATGGTGGAAGTTGTGTTAATATGGTTTCCCAAGAGTTAATTGACAAACTCGGAATAGAAACTATCTTTCACCCGGAGCCTTATAAATTACGTTGGATAAATGATAAGGAAGACCTTAAGGTTACAAAGCAAGCGTGCATCAAATTCTCTATTGGAAGTTAAAAGGTTCAAGTGATGTATGATGTGGTTCCCATGAGTTCAAGTCATTTATTACTCGGAAGACCATGGCAATTCGATCAGAAGGTTATGCACGATGGTTTTATAAACCAATATTCCTTAAAGTTTGGTGGACAATCCATCAAGCTAATTCCCCTTGAACCCGAACAAGTGGCCAAAGATGAGATCACAAGGAAGGAGAATTTATCTAAGAATAACTTGATTAAAATCAAGGAGGGATCCTTGCCTACTAAAGAAGGAACACTCGTGATGAAGAATCAAAAAGCCATACGTGTTGTGATTTCCAAAATACTCTCAAGGTGGTTTGTCTCTTTACCCGAACTTTTGAGTAATTACTTTGTTTATGAATGGATGAAGGAAATCTACAAATCTGAATTGAGCTTAAGGAAGAAGAATTATGGTCTTCTTAACATGGAGAACTATTCAAGCAATGAGGAACAATTTGGTAATTCTAGTAAAAGAGTCTACGGGCCACTCATCAAAAGAACCAAGGAGAAAGAGGTAGCTAACTATGATCATTGGATGAGGTTCTTGGAATCCTTAATAGAATACTTCCATGGAATATATTTGCTTCAAAATGCACAAGGGGCGTTGAAAAAAACAGCTACGTGCACCCACCATGATTGGTTAGTAATCCCTTCCTTGCTAACTAATAGCTCTGGAGATGTTACGGTACTTATGCATATTTGGTCTTGTGAATACTTAAAAGGATATATTGCTAATTATATTGGGAACACTATGGTTTATAATTGACAAACTCGTGTTGAACTGGTTATTTGGTTGTTTAGTACAAACCGGATTATTGAATATTTTTGCTGTGGAAAGGTGTTGTGGTGAAAGACATAGAATCTTATGATTCAAAAATGAAAGTTGTTCAAGGCTGGCACACTCTTAAGGATGCCTCAAGCGTGAATATTTTTTGGAATAAAGAAGTCAACCATAATGCATGCAAGCTCGAGTTACCCGGCATTTATGGAATTTCAGCAACATTTAAGGTTCAAGACCTTCCTCCCTTTGCTGGATTTGATGACGCCGAATAAGATGAAGATGACTTTCCACTGGATTTGAGGTCAAATCCTCAAGAACCCGGAGAGGATGACATGCCACTGATTGGGATGCCAAGTGGAGCAATCACCCGAACCCGAGCTCTGGATTTTTCTAATATGTTTGTTAATGTTGCAGGAAAATTAAGTGAAGAATTATACATTTCTAAGCCAACTTTGGAGGATCAAACAAGGCCAAAACACGTGATAACTTGGCGTGGAGAAGAGGTGAATTTGCAACCTAAAACCGAAACCGCCGGATTCGAGCCCGCACCGCACCCGAACACGATTGAAGTTACTTTGCATGGCGAGTTAGAGTCACATGCAATCGTGCACAATCATCCCACGACTCAACTCATCAACCTTTCTAAGGATTGAAGGAATTTTATTGCATTTTTAGGATAATTTTTACGTGAATTTTTGCGTGGACATTTGGAGAACCCGTGAGGGTTTCTCAACTAGGTTTTATTGTGTTTATTTTTGCATGCTTGCATGAGGAATTTTCGGCTAAGAGAAGGGCATTTTGGGCCAAGGAAGAAGGGAAAATTGGCTGAGGAGATTCAAGATAACGTGGCTTTCACATTCTTGCAATCTCTTTTGTCCAATTTTCCCTCCTTTATAGGGCTGGGCGCGGGTCAATTCGAGTCGGGTCAGGGAAAATCTTGACCCGACCCGAACCCGATAGGAGAAAAAAAGTTGACCCGATAACGACCCGACTCGATAAGGGAAAATCTTGACCCGACTCACTCCTTATCGGGTCCTTATCGGGTCAACGACCGTTAAAAAAAATTCAACATAATCTTCCCTAAAATTTCATCTAATCCCACCTAAAAACAATCAATTCAATATATTTAAATAATCATCCATATTCTAATCAAAATAGATCTACAACTAACTAATCTAATTGTCATCTCAACAATCATAAATCCAACCATTAAATAACAACTTAAAAATTCAGAAAATGTGTAACTGTTTAATCCATAATACATCTCAACTACTCAATAATCATTGGCAATTCTTCGTCTACGGTTAAATCTTGATGTTGAAGATTTGGATTTGCTCTTGTTTGTGACTCGGTGTCAATGTCAGGCTGTTCAAAACTAGCCTCAATTTCTGGAAAAGAAACATATAGAAATTGGAAGACATTTTAGAATCAATGAAAATTAATAAATTGACTTATGACATTAAAATCAATGTACCTTCATCAATTGTGCCATAATCTTCAACTGGGTCCAATATAGTTGGAAGTTTGGACCGGAGCCAATTCTGAGTGCATATTAGCGCTTCTACTGTTTTTGGTAAAAGAGAGGTTCGGAACGCATCAACAACCCGACCCCCGCAACTAAAAGCGGACTCCGACGGGACAGTAGAAATGGGCGTGATCAGCACATCCTTCGCTATTTGACTCAGAATTGGATATCTATGACAATTCAGCTTCCACCAAGCTAGAATATTAAAATCTTCCATGAAGGCTTCACATTTGTCGGCTAAATACTCCTCAATTTCTGACCTGCTACCAATTGTCTCGTAATTGGGAGTTGTTTTGTAAAGTGAAGAGAATAGCTTATCAATCGTAGGAAGTGGTTACCGTTCTACATTGCCTGCTGCTAGTGCTGGATCCTCGCCTTTGTACTCTGAATATAGGCATCGGAGAACGTTCTCCACATTTGTTGTCAATTCGTCACTGTGTTCTTCACCAAACAAAATGGACATACAATGTCTAAGCATCGTCCGTTTGCACATCGGATCCAATAAAACAGCAACAAACGTGAGAGCATTCATCCTAGCAAAGTCGCCCCAATACTTGCAAAATTTTGTTTGCATGCCGAGAGCCATGGTCTTCAACAATGAATCATCACGTGCTGCATACTCGTCGATGGTTAACTTCAACTTGCACACTTCACGAATGTACAAATTCGCAGTCACGTGATTAGAGGCGGAAACTTTCAATGTTGCATCATAGAAAGCCTTCAAAAACTTACAAAAGTCACGAATTTTTGCCCAATCATCCTCAGTCGGGGCCCCTCCTTCCTCGTTGAAGTTGCAGAAATACTGGACATCAATTTCTCCAAGTTTCTCAAAGGCTAAATCATACTTTTCTGCATTATCTAACATCAGAAAAGTGGAGTTCCATCGAGTTGGGGTATCAAGTGTAACATCACCCCTAAAGTTGATCTTCATCATTTCGATGCACGTCTTGAACTGCTGCAATCAACCAGGTGACGATTTAACATATTTAACCGCTTTTTGAACCCTCTTAATGGCAGGTTGATGCTCTTTGAGGCCATCATTCACAATTAAATTGATTATATGGGCAAAGCATCTTACGTGAATGGCGTCTCCGTCCAAAACCAACCCTTGCCACTGCCGCAAACTCCTCACCAAATATGAAATGGCCGTGTCATTTGAGGATGCATTATCCACTGTGATCGTCAAGATTTGCTGAATCCCCCACTCGTGGAGACACGTCTCAAGTAGCTTTCCAATTGTATCGCCTCTATGATTGTCAATCTGGCAAAAATTCAAAATTCTTTTGTGCAAATTCCAACTGCTGTCAATAAAGTGTCCAATTAAAACCATATAATTCTTTGTTTGACTGGATGTCCAACAATCAGTGGTCAGACAAACTCTTTGCTTAGTTTGTTCGAAGAAGGCTTTCAATTTTTTCTTCTCCTTCAGGTATAAAACCTCGATATCTCTTGAAACTGTCCTCCGAGAAGGCACAATAAATGTCGGCTGAAAGTACGTGAATGCTTCCTTGAAGCTATCTGATTCTACTAGCCTCAGCGATAGCTCCTCCTTAACTAATAATTTACAATTACTTCACGCCCACCTTCTTGAGTAAATGAAGAAGTGGAAGAACTTTCTGCTTCTTTCTTCGCTGTAAATGATGATATCTTTTTTTGTCTCGCATCCTGTGTTGCCACATATTTTTTGCATTTCAACAAATGTCTCTGAATATTTGTCGTACCATTCTTCCTTGGATGACAACCATATACTGCACCACAATACTTGCATGATGACGTTGGATTATCCGTATTTGCATCTTCATTCTGGACGAAATGTTCCCAAACATCTGACCTCAAAGCTCTTTTCCTTGTCGGAACATTGGTATTGGTAGCAGTGCTCGACGTACTTGCCATCCTACAAAACAACTACCATTTCCCACAAATTACAGCAAAGACCAGCAAAAATTCACACATTAATTCTAATTGAAAATGTCTCGTATGCAAGAGATAGCGACATAGAGAGAATTAAAATGAAGCAACCCACAAATAGAAAATATATAAAAGATTATGATTTGTAAGAAATTAGAGAAATAACTATTAAAATTTTCCATGTCGTGCTCTGAATTCGGGAAACTTTGTCAAAGTATGCCTAGCAATTTTAATAAACAGAAATCATAAACATTATCCTCTTCTGTTTGGATTCCTGTGTTGCCAAATATTTACTACACTTTAAAAAATGCCTTTGCATATTTGAAGTACCACACTTTCTTCCATCGCATCCATACGATGAACCACAATATTTGCACGATGCCGTAGGGTTACTCGTATCGTTATCTTCATTCTTGATGAAATGTTCCCAAACATCAGACCTTAAAGCTCTTTTCTTTAAAATATTGCTCGTCATCCTGCAAAGCAATTGTTGAAGGCAGACCAATCTGTACTTGTCTCTATGTTAAAGAAGGCCTGTATAATTTGAAAGAAATGACAGGAGATTCCAACTTTTCTTTTATCCTTTTTTTCCTCATCATAAAGTAAACACTCAATTTAAGAGAGACTATTTGCTACAGAAAACCCAAAAAAAAAAGAAGCAAAATCACCCGATCAATCATACACCAATCTGAGCATTTTGAAAACCTCGTACTCACAAAACCATTAGAAGTCACAGATTATAAATTTATTTCAGACTTTCAGTGGATTTAATTCCTGAGTAGTAGCAGCGAAGAACCCAGACAGTTATAGTAGGACGCACTAGTATAGAGCAGAGGAAAAAAAAAGATTACCGCAAGAAAGAAGTATCAAAGTAAAGGAAAAAAAAACAGAAAGCCAATAGAGAAGCAGAGTGAGACAAGAGAACAAGTAGGTTGAGAGACGTACCGAACAGTTAGCAACAGAGTAGAAGGTGGAGGAAGCGGAACCCTAGAAGCAGTGGAGAATCAGGTCAGAGGTCGTGCGACTGCGAAACAGCTTTGCCCCTTTTCAGTAGGTACAAGCGGGTCAAGCGGGTCAGCCAAAACAGACCCGCTAACCCGCTAACGACCCGCAAACCTTCAATTTTTTACAAGATTTAACCCGTGACCCGACCCGTTACGACCCGTTGACTTGTGGATCGGGTTAGACCCGAGGGTCGGGGCGGGTTTGCCCACCCCTACTCCTTTATTTCAATTTTCAGCATGCAGTTGCAACCTTTGGCCCTCAATTTTCCCTCCCTTTTTCCCACTCTTCTCAGCAGATAAAACCTCCCAATTGCGTGATTGTAAGGCAATTTGGAATTTGAATTAAAGAAGCTTTTAGCTCTCCCTCTCCTGGGACATTTTCCAACTTCAACCGGTAGCCGGCGATCCACCGGCCACCGTGGTTCTTCAAGGGTTCCCTCCTCCGAGTTGGGGTTCTCTTTTTGCTTCAAAGTCTCCAGCCTTTCTCAAGGTCATAGGGTGAGCTTGAAGTCCATAAGCTCATTCTTCTATCGTTTATTTCGTTTGATATTTCTTTTCTTTCACCGGTTGTCAATTTTTGGCTCCCGATGAGCATTGTTACTGTTCCATTACATTCCGAACAATCCATCCCCGTGATCGCCTTCAAATTTTGAGGTGTATTACTTAACCCTTCCCCAAAGTTCCCCTCAAAATTTCACCCTGAAACTCGATCTTATCGTTGAGTTATCGCCGTAAAAAATTCAAGTCCCGATTTTGGAATTATCAGATTATTATTTTCCATTAACCTAACCCGATTCTCCCACTTCCTAAATCTAATCCCCCTCCATTCCGTGTCAGCTTATGGATTGGAAATTTAAGCTTAAGGCTTTCTGCTTAGTTCTTAGGACTTTGGAGATTAAGGTTCGTGCTTTATAGGATTTGGGCTTTTGGTATAGAGCTTTGGGCTTTCAGCTTAGGGCTTTGGGATTTAGATTAAAGGCTTAGGGCTTATGGCATAAGAGTTACGACTTTGAGCTTAGCGCTTAGGGCTTAGGGATTACGGCTTATTGGCTTACGACTTAGGAATTTGGGTTTTGGACTGACTTTAAACCTTTGGGCACTGGCTTAGGGGTTTGGGCTTAGTGGTTTGGCCTTAGGTCTTAAGGCTCAGGGTTTTGGGTTTAGGGGTTTAGGCTTAGGTCTTTTTTGTGCTTTGGGCATTCTAATTTGGGCTTTGGGCTTTCGGTTTGGGGTTTTATGCGTAATTTTTAGGCCATTTGGCTTGGGGCTTAGGGCATAGGAGTTAGGGCTTAAGATCTTTGGCATAGGGCGTACAACTTAGTCTATAGTGCTTAGGGCTTAGGCCTTAGGGGTTGTGGCTTCAAGGTTTAGGCTTAAGGCTTAGGCCTTAGAGCTTTGTAATTTGAGCTTAGGGCGTTGGGGGTAGGATTTAGGGCTTATGATTTAGTGCTTAGGGACAGGTCTTTAGGCTTTGCGCGCTAAGTTTTGGGCTTCGGGCATAGGGCTCAGGGCTTAAGGCCTAGGTCTTAGGGGTTAGGGTTAGTAGTTAGGGCTCATGGCTAGGGTTTAGAGTTTGGGGCTTTTTGCTGTGGGCTTTGGGATTAAGGCTTAAGGCTCATGGATTATGGCTCATGCCTTTGGGCATTGGGCTAGAGACGTGTGACATAGTGGTTTGGGCTTAAATCTTTATGCATATAGCTTATGGCCTTGGGCTTTGGCTAAGGGCCTCGCACTTTAGGCTTATGGATTGGAGATTTAAGCTTAAGGCTTTTTGCTTAGTTCTAGACTTTGGAGATTAAGCTTCGTGCTTTATAGGCTTTGGGCTTTTGGTATAGAGCTTTGGGCTTTCAGCTTAGGGCTTTGGGGATTCAGACTAAAGGCTTAGGGCTTAGGGCTTAGGGCTTATGGCATAAGAGTTAAGACTTTGAGCTTAGGGCTTAGGGCTTAGGGATTACGGCTTATTGGCTTACGGCTTAGGAAGTCGGGTTTTCGACTGACTTTAAACCTTTGGGCACTGGCTTAGGGGTTTGGGCTTAGGTCTTAAGGCTCAGGGTTTTGGGCTTAGGGGTTTAGGCTTAGGTCTTTTTTGTTCTTTGGGCATTCTACTCTGGGCTTTGGGCTTTGGGTTTGGGGTTTTGTGCTTCATTTTTAGGCGTTTTGGCTTGGTGCTTAGGGCTTAGGAGTTAGGGCTTAAGATATTTGGCATAGGGCGTACAACTCAGTCTATAGTGCTTAGGGCTTAGGCCTTAGGGGTTGTGGCTTCAAGCTGTAGGCTTAAGGCTTAGGCCTTAGAGCTTTGGGACATGAGCTTAGGGCGTTGGGTGTAGGGTTTAGGGCTTATGATTTAGTGCTTAGGGACAGGTCTTTAGGCTTTGCGCACTAAGTTCTGGGCTTCGGGCATAGGGCTCGGGGCTTAAGGCCTAGGTCTTAGGGGTTAGGGTTAGTAGTTAGGGCTTATGGCTAGGGGTTAGGGTTTGGGGCTTTTTGCTGTGGGCTTTGGGATTAAGGCTTAAGGCTCATGGATTATGGCTCATGCCTTTGGGCATTGGGCTAGAGACGTGTGACATAGTGGTTTGGGCTTAAATCTTTATGCATATAGCTTATGGCCTTGGGCTTTGGCTAAGGGCCTCGCACTTTAGGCTTATGGATTGGAGATTTAAGCTTAAGGCTTTTTGCTTAGTTCTTAGGACTTTGGAGATTAAGCTTCGTGCTTTATAGGCTTTGGGCTTTTGGTATAGAGCTTTGGGCTTTCAGCTTAGGGCTTTGGGGATTCAGACTAAAGGCTTAGGGCTTAGGGCTTAGGGCTTATGGCATAAGAGTTACGACTTTGAGCTTAGGGCTTAGGGCTTAGGGATTACGACTTATTGGCTTACGGCTTAGGAAGTCGGGTTTTTGACTGACTTTAAACCTTTGGGCACTGGCTTAGGGGTTTGGGCTTAGGTCTTAAGGCTCAGGGTTTTGGGCTTAGGGGTTTAGGCTTAGGTCTTTTTTGGGCTTTGGGCATTTTACTCTGGGCTTTGGGCTTTGGGTTTGGGGTTTTGTGCTTAATTTTTAGGCATTTTGGCTTGGTGCTTAGGGCTTAGGAGTTAGGGCTTAAGATATTTGGCATAGGGCGTCCAACTCAGTCTATAGTGCTTAGGGCTTAGGCCTTAGGGGTTGTGGCTTCAAGCTGTAGGCTTAAGGCTTAGGCCTTAGAGCTTTGGGACATGAGCTTAGGG
>QAOC01002905.1:12270-26127 GCA_003255005.1 Begonia fuchsioides
TTTTTCTCATCAATAGCTTCATCAATTTCCAAGTCATAGGCTCTTGATCGTTTTCACGTCTCCTCTGGGATTTAACATTTTCCCACCACAAATGCGCATAACCTGATAATTCCAAAGCTACTAACTGTATTTTCGCCTTGTCGGAATAGTTATGGAATTCAAACACTTTCTCAACTTTATCCAACCAATCTAGGAAAACATCACCATTACCATTTCCATTAAATGGCGGTACACTAACCTTAATGTGCTTCAATTCTTCATCAGAACCACGCTGATGGTTAGGAAACGCGTTGTGCTCCTCTTCGTCATCAAACGTAACTTCTTTCTCAGAATCGGTAGGTGGAACTCTTCTCCTCGCATTTCTAGTTCTTCCTCGGGGCCTTGGGGCTCGAGGAATTTGTCTATTTAGCTCCCTTACTTCCCCCATGAGTCGCTTGAGAACGGCAGACAAATCATCAATTTGGCCTTGCAGACTCGGTTCAGCCACTCGACTAGTGGTAGCTTGTACTTATTCATTGGTTTCACGGGCTTGTTGGGTATTGGCTGTACTCTTCGTCATCATGCTAACACTTAAAGTATAATATCAGGCAGGGAATGACGTTCATGGAAAGATGATGGCTCTGATACCAACTAATGTGCCAAAAGTATAGTACGACACAACACGAACGGTGTTGAATTGACGAAACAAAGAACAAACTCTACAATCTTACACTTGTATCTCTCTTGCACGAAGTGGGAAAGATTGCAGCAAGTTACTAATTTCACAACTAGCAACATGATAATAAAACTTACAAACACACGAATATTACTCACTGGGTAGATTGCAAGGCTGTTTGGAGGATTCCTCAACAAACTAAAAGCAGCAAATGCTCTCAATATTATATGTTCAACAACCCCTTACAAAATGAGCTAAGGAAGCCTTATATAGCCTTTGAATTACAGCCATCACGTTTTTCGCTTCAATTCTAGTTAAAACATGTTAACAAAAAGTATGCTGCAAAGTATTTTTCATATGAAAAAGTAGTGTGAATGCTCATAGATGGTTTCCTCTCATTGTGGGCTGGCAGGTTACATGCTCACACGTGATTGGAAGAGTTGGAGGTGATAAGAGGGATGTAAGCCTTTCACTAAATGGCTTTAAAGATGGCCCTTGCAGGGATTTTGTTGAAATCTGATTGGATGAGGAAAATGTGATAAAAGGCTGAAGCTTATCAAGGGATGACTAAACTTTAATGTGAAAAACAGATTGGGTAGAAGGGAACAAAAGGAGACTTGCAAACTTCCATCTGATTGGCTAAAAAAGGAGGTAACTTGGTAACACTAAAATAGTTTGCTGCAAAAGAGATTGTGGGACCCAGAAGTTGCTCTCCACCTCATGCTTTGTCTTAAAACATGGTGGACAACAACAAAAAAACGTGTGAGTTGTTGATCAAGGGAGGATTAGTTCGACCGCCATTGTGCTCAATATTCCGATGGCTTGGCTGGACCAATTATCTTGCTGCCAAGTAATCAAATGGTATGGAAATTCCTCATCCTTCAGGGTAGCTTCTTCATCTCCTACATTCTCCAAATATTTACCTACAAAATGAACAAACAAGTTAGTCAATTTGCGAGTCTGGCTCCCTGTGATGATTCTTCTAGGATCCTCTTCAATTTGTGCCAACAGTGGCACATAAGGGCCTCGCACTTTAGGCTTATGGATTGATGATTTCAGCTTAAGGCTTTCTGCTTAGTTCTTAGGACTTTGGAGATTAAGCTTCGTGTTTAGGCTTTGGGCTTTTGGTATAGAGCTTTGGGCTTTCAGCTTAGGGCTTTGGGTTAAGACCAAAGGCTTAGGGCTTATGGCATTAGAGTTACGACTTTGAGCTTAGGGTTTAGGGCATAGGGATTACGGCTTAGGAATTCGAGTTTTGGACTGACTTTAAACCACTGGGCATTGGCATAGGGNCTCAAGGGCTGTCGACATATAGATAGCCGTTAAGACTCATAAGAAAGTAGCCATTGAAGAATTTTCCTGTCGTTGGTCTTGACCGGTCGACATGTCATTGTAGCGGTCGACATAACTTCAATATCATTGTAGTTCTTCGGTCGACATATACTCTTTGTGGTCGACATACAAAACTGTCTGGAAGTTAGTCGGTCGACATAAGTTGTTTCACTGTCGACATACTTTCGGTATCTCAAAGTTCTTCGGTCAACATATACTCTTTGTGGTCGACATACAAAACTGTCTGGAAGTTAGTCGGTCGACATAAGTTCTTTAACGGTCGACATAACTTCAGATTTCTTCTTCCGCTGGAATTTTGAACGGTCGACATATGTTCTAAACGGTCGACATACAATTGTCTCTGGATTCCATGCGGTCGACATAAGTTGTGTCCGGTCGACATACGATCCAATCTCTTGAACTTCAATTGACTTCAATCGGTCGACATACTTGATAGACTGTCGACATACTGTCCTTCTCTGGATTTTAAGCGGTCGACATAAGTTCATACCTGTCGACATAAGTTGCTTCTACGAGCCTAGCTGCACTTGCTAAAACTTCAATTTTATCTTACATAGTTATCATAAAAAATAATTGATTGCTTTAAAACCTTTTAAAGCTAACACAAAGAGTCTTCCAAAAAGCGCTTAGAAATTTCGTATATCGGTCCGAAACAATAGTATTCGGTATCCCATGCAAACGAACCACTTCTTTGAAAAAATCTCGGCCACATGTCGTGCATCATTGGTTTTCGAGCAAGCTAAGAAGTGAGCCATCTTGGAGAACCGATCTACTACAACCATGATAGAGTCTTTGGACCTGCAAGTTCGAGGAAGACCGAGTATGAAATCCATACTAACCTCCATCCAAGGATGACTCGGCACGGGAAGTGGGAGATACAAGCCTTGAGGAAGCAATCGTCTCTTGGCTTTCTTACATATAATGAATTTTTTCTATAATTCGATGTATATCCCGAAACAAGTGTGGCCAATAGAAATGCTCTTTAAGAGCCTCTAAAGTTTTTTTCTCTCCAAAATGGCTAGCCAACCCTCCACCATGAGCTTCTTTGATAAGGGAATCCCGGCACTTGGAATACATAACTTTCCTCCTTTAAAAAGAAATCCATCCATGAGGTAATATCCGCAATCCACCTTGTTGATATTCAACTCATACCACTTGCTGAAATCTTGGTCATCTTTATATGCTTCCTTAATCCATTCAAAACCAAGGAATTTAGTGGATAATTCGGTTAGAAGGACATAGCTCCTCGATAGTGCATCGGCAACCACGTTAAACTTCACCATTCTTGTATTTGATTATATACAGATATCTCTCAAGAAACTCCACCCATTTGACATGCCTTCTATTCAGATTGCTTTGGCTTTTAATGTGCCTAAGCGCTTGATGATCCGAGTGAATAATAAATTCTTTAGATAACAAATAATGTTGTCATACCTCGAGTGCTCGAATTACCGCATAGAACTCTTTGTCATAGGTCGAATAATTCAGGGTAGCTCCCTTGAGTTTCTCACTAAAATATGCAAGTGGTCTTCCTTCTTGCATAAGGACAGCACCTGTCCCGACTCCGGAAGCATCACATTCCACTTCAAAAACTTTGTTGAAATCGGGAAGGCCTAGCACGGGTGCATTGCAAAGCTTGTGCTTAGTGAGTTAAAAACTCTATTGACAATTAGGTGTCCATTCGAAATATCTTCCTTTCTTAGTGCAATCCATCAAAAGAGCCACAATGGAGCTAAAACCTTGAATGAATTGCCGGTAAAAGGATGCTAACACCTGGAAGCTTAGGACATCCGAGACACACCTTGGAACGGGCCAATTCCGAATAGCTTCCACCTTGATTTCATCTACTTCCATTCCCTCCTTTGATATAATAAATCCCAAGAACTGAATTCTTGGTTGCACAAAGGAGCATTTCTTCAAGTTGCCAAAAAGCTTAAAATCTCTGAGTTTTTCAAATAACAATTTAAGGTGTTCTCGGTGACTATGCATGTCAAGGCTATAAATCAATATATCATTGAAATAAACCACCACAAATTTTCCCAAGAATTCTTTAAGTACGTGATGCATAAGCCTCATAAAAGTACTAGGGGCATTAGATAGCCCAAAAGGCATTACTAACCATTCGTAGAGGCCGTACTTTGTTTTAAACGCCGTTTTCCATTCGTCTGCTTCCTTCATGCGGATTTGGTTATAACCACTCTTTAGATCCACTTTTGAAAAACAAGAAGCTCCACTAAGTTCATCTAACATGTCCTCGAGCCGAGGAATCGGAAAACGATATTTAATAGTGATTTGGTTGATGGCTCGGCTGTCAACACACATTCGAAAACTTCCATCCTTCTTTGGGACCAATAAAGCGGGTACGGAACAAGGACTTAATGATTTCCAGATATGCCCTTTATCAAGAAGTTCTTGAACTTGTTGATGTAACTCCTTAGCCTCCTCGGGATTTAACCTATAAGAAGGCCGGTTTGGGAGACTTGCTCCCGGTTGCAAATCTATTTGATGTTCGATACCCCGGAGTGGTGGTAGACCGAGTGGTAAATCTTTCGGGAATACATCTTGATACTCCTGAAGGAGTTCTCGGATCTCTTGAGGAATTTCTCCCATTTCTTCAATTCTTTCTCGGAATAATATAAGTATCATTAGATTTCCTGCAAAAATAGTTCTCAATAACTCTTTCTTATTCATCAACAAATTAGTTTTGGCCAAGCTCTTCGCTTTCCCAAGTTCATCCTTGGCCACTTGATCCGGTTCAAGAGGAACTAATTTAATAGATCGTCCATTAAATTTGAATGAGTATTGATTTGTGAATCCATTATGCATATCTCTCCGATCGTATTGCCATGGTCTCCCGAGTAATACATGGTTTGCACTCATTGGAACCACATCACACATCACCTTATCTTTATACTTCCCAATAGAAAAATCAATGCACACTTGCAAAGTAACCTTGAGGTCTTCCTTATCATTTATCCAACGCAATTTATAAGGCTTCGGATGTAAACTACTTTTCAACTTCAATTTATCAACTAAATCCCGAGATGCTACGTTAGTGCAACTACCACCATCAATTGTCACATGCCATTTTCATACTTGCTTTTTATGCATAAGAAAATATTATTTTAACACATTTTATAAAAACTACAGCGGAAGACTTAATGATAGTTAAATCCATTCCATAAGAACACCAATTAATCATATAAAATTTCATAATCAAGCATTGTATTCGTTCAAAACATAAGGATAATTTACAAACTTGATAAATATGTATTGTGAATCGCTTTTAAACATTACATATTTCAAAACATTTTTCGAAAATACTAAACATCAAAATACATCTCCCACCGGTCTTCACTTAACGATCCAAGCATCAGCACCGGCTATACCTCATCCACCACGTTCTATCAATGATAAGGAAAAATCTCCTTACCACTAATCTCATCACCTACAATACAAAGCTTAATCTAATGAGCTTAAGGCTCAGTAAATAACCATACATGATTCCTTAATGCCTACATGAATATGCATTTCTTAAAACATGTTCTATTTTCGTTTCATTTGATTTCTTGATACTTTTACTTTGGTGTGGGCGTCACAACGTACAGGGAGGGAAAAGCACCATTTGGTCTTCTTCACGGGTAGCCCAATGAACACCATTTGGTCCATTTAGGACAGTTCATGAGCACCATATGGTCCGATCCGTAAGACAACTCATTTCATCCCACCCATAGCTTGATACTTACATGTTTTATATATCAAATATTGAAGATTACGGAATAGAGGATTGGCACCGTATGGCCTTTCTCGAGACAGCCTTACTCTACTCCCTCCACAATATCCGGTTGAATCATCATGAAAATCATGCATGTAAAACATTTTTTTTCTTTTCATAAAACATGATGCATGATCAATTGTACATATGCATGACATACAACATTCATGTAACCTATAATGATAATATTAAATTTAACTTAACATATCAATCATCAAACAATTGCAAACAAGTAGACAAACAATCCCAAGAGTTTGGGTCGGTGTATTGTGCAATACACCCCAACATAATATTATCCATACTTAATCTAGCACCTAATCAATTCAAATCATAATCCATAAAGTCTACTCTTTGTATTACATCCCAATTGGGCCAAAGACATTCAGAAGTCCTTAGCTTTAAGTTGATCACTTAATCCCTTATTCTTCAACACTTATCACTTGGTAACCTTAAAGGAAAGAAAACTTGCACCAAAGTTTCTAAATTCGTGGCTTCCTTGTTTTCCTCTTTTCTTGTTTCAATAGTGCACTAAATCTCACTTTTATGCACTAAATATCCTCACACACTTCAACTATCCTTAAATCTTCACTTTTCTCCTACAAAATTAGAGAGAACTTGAGAGAAGAAGATGAATTTCGTGGCTTTCCCCATCTGATTGGAAACCCTCTTCATAAAAAGCTAAGGAGGAGGTGGAGAAAGCATGAATACCATCCTTGGAGATAATGAATCCAAGGAAGTAAACTCTGTCTTGGACGAATGTACACTTCTTCAAGTTTCCATAAAGCTTTACTTTCCTTAGTGTTTCAAAAAGAGCCGAAGGTGTTCCACGTGGGACGACATATCTCGATTGTATACCAAGATATCATCAAAGTACACCACTATGAACTTTCCCAAAAATTCTCTCAAAACGTGGTGCATCAATCTCATAAACGTGCTCGGCACATTTGATAATCTAAAAGGCATTACTAGCCACTCGTAAAACTCATACTTGGTTTTAAAGGCAGTTTTTCATTCATCCTTTTCTCTCACCCTAATTTGATGGTAACCACTCTTCAAATCAACCTTGGAAAAGATTCTGGAACAGCTAAGCTCATCCAACATGTCTTCTAGTCTCAGAATGGGATAGCGGTATTTGATGGTTATCTGATTAATTGCTCGACTATCTATGCACATTCTCACTATGCCATCCTTCTTGGGAACCAACAACGAAGGCACAGCACATGGACTAAGGGATTCTCGAACTTGACCCTTCTTTAACAGTTCCTCTATCAGATTGTTCAACTCTTTAGTATCATCGGGATTCATCCAATAAGCTGGCCTATTTGGCAAGATGGCCCTAGGCTGAAAATCCACGTGGTGCTCAATACCTCTAAGGGGTGGTAATCTAGTAGGTAATTCTTCGGGAAATACATCTTCAAACCTTTCTAATAGTTCTCGGACCGCCTTAAGACAAGTGGTTAGTTTTTCCATCCTCTCCTTGAACATTAATAGGATTAATGGTTCACCACTCAAAACCGATTTCTTTAGTTCTTTCTTCGACATAAACAAGTTTGTAGTGGCTGCCTTCTCCCTTCTATAACTGATGTGCCAAAAGTATAGTACGACACAACACGAACGGTGTTGAATTGACGAAACAAAGAACAAACTCTACAATCTTACACTTGTATCTCTCTTGCATGAAGTGGGAAAGATTGCAGCAAGTTACTAATTTCACAACTAGCAACATGATAATAAAACTTACAAACACATGGATATTACTCACCGGGTAGATTGCAAGGCTGTTTGGAGGATTCCTCAACAAACTAAAAGCAGCAAATGCTCTCCATATTATATGTTCAACAACCCCTTACAAAATGAGCTAAGGAAGGCTTATATAGCCTTTGAATTACAGCCATCACGTTTTTCGCTTCAATTCTAGTTAAAACATGTTAACAATAAGTATGCTGCAAAGTATTTTTCATATGAAAAAGTAGTGTGAATGCTCATAGATGGTTTCCTCTCATTGTGGGCTGGCAGGTTGCATGCTCACTGTGATTGGAAGAGTTGGAGGTGATAAGAGGGATGTAAGCCTTTCACTAAATGGCTTTAAAGATGGCCCTTGCAGGGATTTTGTTGAAATCTGATTGGATGAGGAAAATGTGATAAAAGGCTGAAGCTTATCAAGGGATGACTGAACTTTAATGTGAAAAACGGATTGGGTAGAAGGGAACAAAAGGAGACTTGCTCTCCATCTGATTGGCTAAAAAAGGAGGTAACTTGGTAACACTAAAATAGTGGCTGCAAAAGAGATTGTGGGACCCAGAAGTAGCTCTCCACCTCATGCTTTGTCTTAAAACATGGTGGACAAAAAAAAACGTGTGAGGTTTTGATCAAGGGAGGATTAGTTCGACTGCCATTGTGCTCGATATTCCGATGGCTTGGCTGGACCAATTATCTTGCTTCCAAGTAATCAAATGGTATGGCAATTCCTCCTCCTTCAGGGTAGCGTTTTCATCTCCTACATTCTCCAAATATTTACCTACAAAACGAACAAACAAATTAGTAAATTTGCGAGTCTGGCTCCTTGTGATGATTCTTCTAGGGTCCTCTTCAATTTGTGTCAACAGTGGCACATCATCCTCCCCGAGTAGTTGAGGATTTGTCCTCAAATCCAATGATTGTTCCTCTTGTCCGCTTTCTTCTTCATGAACATAGGGAGACAGATCTTACACAATTAAAGTTGCTGAAACTTCATACTCTCCGGGTAACTCCAATTTATAAGTGTTATTGTTAATCCTTTCCTTTCTCAAATGTAGCCACACAAGATCTCCTTCATTGAAGATTACCTCTTTTCTCCCTCGGTTAGCTTGTTTGGCATATGATTCATTCTTTCTCTCTAAGTTCTTTCTGACTTGCTCGTGCATGGCTTTCACTAATTTAGCTTTCTCAGCTGCATTAGGATTGACAAAATCCTTCATGGGAAGAGGGATGAGGTCCATTGGGGTGTGAGGGTTGAAGCCATAAACTACCTCAAACGGAGTCTTTTGGGTGGAATTGTGCAAACTCCGGTTGTAAGCAAATTCTACAAATGGAAGCTGAACATCCCAATCTTTAAGCTTCTTGCTAACGATCCCTCTTAAAAGAGTTCCCAATGTTCTATTCACCACCTCGGTTTGGCCATCAGTTTGTGGGTGAATGAGGTGCTAAATAATAATTTGGTTCTGAGCTTCTTCCATAACGTCTTCCAAAAGGTGCTAAGAAATTTGGTATCCCTATCTGAGACAATTGTCTTTGGAATACCATGCAAACGTACCACTTCTTTAAAGAACAGATCAGAAACACGGTTGGCATCATCGGTTTTAGCACACGCTATAAAGTGAGCCATTTTTTAGAATCTATCCACCACAACCATAATTGAATCCTTTGATCGAGCTGTACGGGGTAAGTAAAGCCCTTGAGGTAGGACCTTACTCTTGGCTTTCTTGCACACAATGCACCTCTCTAACACTCGGTGATGAGAAACACTGGTATATCAAACCCGAGACCCTTCAACAATGCGGAAAAAGACACCTGGATCGCCTTTGAATCAAGTCGAGGAACTTGACCTCAATCGAACCTTTCCGACGGAACCTAAGTTATCAAACAAGGAGCTTGACCCAGACCGAACTTGTCGGTAAGAACCAAAGCTATCAAATTTGATCTATCAAGAATTAACTTGATGAAGATCGAGTTCTTCGCAAAGAACCAAAGAGAAAATCTCTCTAAACACTCAAGGTGAATTAATCATAAAAGTTGTCCCCTATTACAATAGCTTGGATGCCTTTAAATAGGCTACACACTTTCTAAACTAACAACAAGTAAATTAGGAAATAGAAAGTAATTAGGAAACTTAACTAAATAATAAAATAAAAGAAAGAATTTTCGGAATTGTTGCAGGGCACTTCTGGTTCGGTAAATTGTGTATTTCACCAGCCAAACAACGTCTGATTTTTATGATCTAGCCCATTCCGAAAAGGTCTTGAAAGCAGCTACAACTTTGATGACGAAAACGTTTTAAAATAACTTTGGGAAGATTGCCGAATCTGCCAATATATTCTTGCTGGTCAAGTAAAAGTTTGATTTAAGGAAAGTTGCATGTACTTTCCTATTTCCTTTGTCCATTCAATATCTTTTATTGGCTTGGGCTCTTGGGCTTGTGTGCTTGACCACCTTGTATGATGTCAATATCTTCTTCAACACTTAACATAATAAGCATTTTATTCTGATGTTGAATAGATTCTTTCATTTCAATTTCTTCCACTAAACAACATAGCGCTTCATGCATTTTCTTGGTTCTTGACCTTGTCATTGGGCCTCCAATTCCTTGCAATTGGTCTTTCTTCTTGGGATTGATTTGTGTCATCACTTGATCCGCATCATTCTCTCCTTCCTCGAAAAGATTCGTCCTCGAATCTCCTGCATCATAAAATGATAAGTCACTAACATTGAAAGTGGCACTTACATTACCATATTCACTTGGCAAATCAATTTTGTAGGCATTGTCGTTGATTTGCTCAAACACTTGAAAAGGACCATCTCCTCGAGGTTGCAACTTAATTTTCCTCCTACTTGCGAATCTTTCTTTCCTTAGGTGAATCCAAACCCAATCTCCTGGCTCGAATACGACTTTTGTTCGGCTTTTGTTTGTTTGCTGTGCATAATGCTCATTTTTCGTTTCTATATTCTCCCTGACCTTTGTATGCAAATCTCTAACGAATTCTGCCTTTTTCTTTCCATCAAAATTAACAAACTCATTAGTAGGCGGGGTAGCATATCCATAGGAGTTAAAGGATTAAAACCATACACTATTTCAAATGGTGAATAAGATGTAGTTGAATGATTAACTCTATTATATGCAAATTCAACATGTGGTAGACACTTCTCCCATTGTTTTAAATTCTTAGAAATAATTGCTCTTAACAAAGTAGATAGTGTTCTCTTAACTACTTCAGTTTGTCCATCCGTTTGTGGGTGCACTACTGTTAAAAATAAAAGTTTAGTACCTAACTTATTCCACAAAGTTCTCCAAAAGTGACTTAAAAATTTAACATCTCGATCACTAACAATAGTTTTTGGTAAGCCATGCAACCGCACAATCTCTTTAAAGAATAAATCCGCAACATGTGAAGCATCATTAGTTTTTGAGCATGCAATAAAGTGTGCCATCTTACTAAATCTATCAACAACTACAAAAATACTATCCTTTCCACTTTGTGTTTTCGGCAAACCAATAACAAAATCCATTGAAATATCAATCCAAGGTTGACTAGGAACTGGAAGAGGAATATACTTTCCGTGTGGTTTGATTTTTGATTTAGCTTTCATACACTCGATACATTTATCACAAATAACTTGCACATCATGTCTCATTTTTTGCCAATAAAAGTGCTCACATAAAACAGTTAAAGTTTTACTCACTCCAAAATGTCTCATTAATTAGCCCGCATGAGTTTCGCTAACAAATAGTTCTCTCAAAAAACATTTAGGAACACAAAGTTTATCTTTTTTAAACAAATAACCATCATGTCTATAATAATCTAAATATGCAATTTTTTCACACAATTTCCAAATTTCACCAAAATCCAAATCGACTTCATATAATTCTTTAACTAATTCAAATCCAAGCAATTTAGATTGTAAGGACGTTAGAAGTACGTACCTTCGAGATAATGCATCGGCAACAATATTTTCCTTACCTTTTTTGTACTTTATAACATATGGAAAGGTTTCAATAAACTCCATCCACCTGGCGTGCCTCTTGTGTAATTTTCCTTGTGACTTCAAATGCTTCAAACTTTCATGGTCAGAATGAATAATGAATTCCTTTGGCCACAAATAATGTTGCCATGTTTGTAGAGTCCTCACTAAAGCATACAACTCCTTGTCATATGTTGGATAATTTAAAGCAGCTCCATTAAGTTTTTCACTAAAGTAAGCGATTGGCTTGGAATCCTGCATTAAAACACCACCAATACCTTTTCCCGACGCATCACATTCAATTTCAAATACTTTATCAAAATTAGGTAACACAAGTAATGGTGCACTAGTAAGTTTATCTTTTAGAAGGTTAAAAGCGTGTTCATGAACTTCGTTCCATTTGAATTCAGCATGCTTTTTAACAAGATCATTCAACGGTGCCGCGATAGTACTAAAATCTCGAACAAACCTTCTATAAAAACTTGCCAATCCATGGAAACTCCTAACCTCACTTGCATTCTTTGGTCTCGGCCACTCTTGAATCGCCTTGATCTTCTCTTTATCCATCGAAATCCCTTTTGATCCTACAACAAAACCAAGAAAAACTACCGAATCCATGCAAAAAGTGCACTTCTTCAAGTTAGCATAAAGTTGATTTTCTCGTAATGCAATTAAAACCAAATTCAAATGTTCAACATGTGCATATAAGGTTTTGCTATATATTAATATATCATCAAAGTATACAACAACAAATTTTCCGATAAAAGCTCTTAGCACATGGTTCATTAATCTCATAAATTGGTGCATTAGATAATCCAAACGGCATTACTAACCACTCATACAGACCATACTTAGTTTTGAAAACAGTTTTCCATTCATCCCCTTCTTTCATCCGTATTTGGTAGTATCCATTCTTTAAATCTATTTTTGAAAATAAATAGGAACCATGCAGTTCATCAAGCATGTCATCTAACCTTGGAATAGGATGTCGATACTTTATCGTGATCTTGTTGATAGCTCGACAATCCACACACATTCGCCAATTCCCATATTTCTTTGGAACTAAAATCACAGGAACCGAGAATGGACTAAGACTCTCTCTCACGAAACCCTTCTCTACTAGCTCGTCTACTTGTTTTTGGATTTCTTTTGTTTCTTCAGGATTAGCTCGGTAGGCCGGTCTATTGGGTATTTAAATCCCAGGCATAAAATCAATTTGGTGTTCGATTCCTCTTAAAGGAGGTAACCCACTTGGAACTTCTTCAAGAAACACATCTTCAAATTCCTTCAAAAGAGTAGAAACAACACTTGAAAACAAAGGTGTTAGCTCGTTAGTAGAAAGATAAATATCCTTGTACAAGAGTACAAGTACTTGTTGCTTTGCTAACATTACGCTTTTCACCTCACTTTTTCTTGCTATTCCACTCATTTTCTCATTCTCTTGTTTTCTCTCTTTGCCTTTTTTTTCACTCTCTTCTTGTTTTCTCTCATGCTCTATTTTTCTCTCATCACACTTTTTTTCACTCTTTTGCTCACATATTGGCTTTTCTCTCATTTTGAAATCTCTTATAATTTTCTCTTGATCTTTACTAGCTTCCCACGATTTGAGTGGCTTGAGAATGATTGTCTTACCATCTTGAAAGTTATACTCGTTCTTGAACCCATTATGCTTGACTCTTCGATCAAATTGCCATGGTCTTCCTAATAAAATATGTGTTGCTTGCATAGAAACCAAATCACAAAGAACCACATCATGATATTTCCCAATTGACAGAGCAATTTTAACTCGTTTAGTAACTTTGACTTCACCGCAATCGCTCAACCAATGTAGCTTATACGGATTGGGATGCTTTTCAGTTTCCAATCCCAACTTATCCACTAACAAAGTACTAGCAACATTAGTGCAACTCCCACTATCAATTATTAAACTACATACCTTGTTATTCACGTGGCATCTAGTATGAAATATGTGTTCTCTTTGTACTTCATCTCCATCTTCCTTGGCTTGAACGCTAAGCACGCGTCGAGTGACTAAAAGTTCACCTCTCACGGGTTCCTCTACCTCCACATCGCTACAGTCTTCTAGTGGGGTATCTCGCCATCACTTGAGTCCTCACTTTCAACATCCCCATTACCATTATTCTTGACAACGAAAGCATTTAATTTCTCGAGCTATAGTTGTTGGAGTAGTTTCAGCCTTACCTTTTATAGAAGCATTATTTGAGGTAGTTGTTATCTTTCCCTTGAAATCTTCCTTAGGCTTTATAGTTTGTTTATCGTGCCTCAAAGTTGATTTCTAATTTGAATTTGAAAAAGAATCACCCTTTAAATTTCCCTTTGATTTCAATTGTTGTTCCAC
>QAOC01002967.1:0-13544 GCA_003255005.1 Begonia fuchsioides
TCCGCTTCTAGATGTGCTAATCCATGGCACATCACTTCGCTGATACACAATTCCGTGTACCGGTATCACCATTACCCGAGAAGACACTCATCATCGTGCCATCCCGATCAAGTCGTGTCGTGAATCTTCGAGTCATCCAAACTCGAGATCCATTGCACATCATGATCCTTCCAAAAACCTCTTGGTGTTGCTTAGGATGCTCGGCCTTTGTCCATTTCATTCCATTCATTGACTCGGCAATGGATGCCCTACCATCATTTATAATTTGGCCAAAACTCCAAGGCCACCTTCTTTGGCCCCTTTTTCCCAAGGCCCTAAGGTCTTCCAACTTGAGGCTCGACCAAGCAACTTTCCAAACAAAATTGGTGGGTGCAATCAAAATATTTCCCATAGGCACCTTCTTGGAAGAGTTCTCCCTCCTCATTCTCTCATCCCTGGCTATGTCCGAGGGTGTCAAAGGTGCAAGCCTAATGCTCTGGTTCTCCCATTTGAATGAGTATTCATTGGTGAGTCCATTGTGAATGGTGTGCTTATCAAATTGCCACAGCCTCCCTAGGAGAAGGTGGCTTGCATCCATTGGTAATACATCACATAAGATCGAATCCTTATAACTCCCTGATGTGCCTTCCTTGGGGGTCGGCACACCGTGGGTTGGGAGAATGCACGCAAATGGGGCTCAGATGAACGTCGTGTACGGCAAACGGGAAATTGGGTCGTGCGAATAGTGGGGTTGTGTTGCGGAAGCGTATTGTGATGGAAATAATGAGATTGGGTCGTATGAAAAGTGGGATGGCTCGGGTGAATACTGGAATGGCTCGGTGGATGGTAATATGGGTGTAATCGGGTAATGGAAGGTTTGAAAGCTCGGGGAATGGAATGGTTAAACTCTTGCGAGTTTAGATAGAAGATGGATGAACAATTTGAATACCTGAACAATCACGGTATTCTCCTTGGTAAACCTCGCCCGCACTCGGATATGACTCACCGAACATACGTGCAAAGGGTTGACGGTCTCGGCCGGATGTGACTCACCGGAGAAGTATTCGTCGGAGAGAGCTTCAAACCTTTCGGGAAGAAGGTGCTTTGCACAATTTTTCTCTAAAAATTCACTCTATTGAAAATAGTGCAAGTGTTACACTTAAATAGCAAAACGTAAAAGATAACGAAACTACTAAAGATAAACTAAGAAGTCAAGCTAAGCCCTTCGATGATTTGAATGCCTTGGATTAGCTTTGGAAGCCTTCGGTTGACTTTAGGCTTGGTTCAACGGATTTGGCACGGTCGGGTTGGCGCTTTGACCGGTACGTCGGGTGAGCGGAGCTCCGAACGAATGAGAGATTGGCTCGAGCCAATATGGATCTGGGGCTTCTAAAGTCTCCACGGTGGTCAACTTGACGTAGCGCACGGTCTGGTTCTTCTAAATGGCCCGATGATGACTCGAGCGTGTGCGTGGGCACATCTAAATGGGCCGAGCCGGCGGTCGGGCATGGGCGAGCTTCAAGGGATCCGTGCGTTTGTTGAGGAAATCTTTTGATTGAAGATCCTCCGAAGATTTAACAGCTGCTCCATGGATTTGGTGCATGAAAATCCCTTGTGGTTTGCTGGTGGTTCGGTGATCGGCCATGCTCGTGCGTCCGATGGGTGATCTACGGTCATCATGAAGATCTGCTCGTGCCAATGTGATCCTCTTCCTTTCCTTGACCAAATAACCAAAATACTTAGAGATTTAAGTAAGTTGGCCGATAGGATTTGGCCAAGGCTTCGAATGGGCCGTAGGTGGGCCGAGGCTTGACTGTGGGTCGGTCAATGATCGGCTGTGGCGGTCGTCCGTGGGTTTTTGCTTGAGCGTTGAGTTCTCTTCCTCTTGGGCTGACTTTCCTTCCTCTTCTAAGGCTAAATGCTTGCTGAAACGAAATCTACTAAGCGTGACAAAAAATAGGGCCCATGGTTGAACACTCGATCCAAAGGTTTTAGACCGTTCGTTCATCCATGCCGGTCACCCGTTCTGCTGGGCCGAAGCCTTAGTGGACTTTGGCGGGGTTAACGACCGAGGTCGTCGGGTCGTGGTCGTGGGGCGCCCGTTTGGCGCCGGGCGGGTCTCGGACGGTGTGTTCTCATGTACAATGGGACTCCACCCCGTTGGGCCGAGAGTTTTATGCTAACTTAGTTGTTTATTTTGTAGGAAACATAACCTCGGAGTCACCCACGGAAGACGACCAAGAAAGGCCCAAGACATCCATCACATGGTAGGACACGAACGTGACCGAACATGCCGGGTCGGACATGGCGGCCCATGACGCGGGGCGCGCGACCTTGACCGCACACGCCGCGACCTTGACCGCATACACCGGGTCGGACATGGCGGCCCATGCCGCGGGACACACAACCTCGACTGCACACGCAATGCCAACGACCATGGCGTTCACCTTGACCGCTCACACCGGGCCGGACAAGACGGCCCTTGACGCCGAACACGAGACCACGACGCGCACCATCGACGGATCTATCGGGCCACGTGACGCGGCCCACACCGAGACCCATTAGGGTCTCTGCCATCTTCAATAAGTGGCCGAGCGCCACATTTCCCTTCAGCACTTAGAGACTTAGAGAATGAAGAGGTTCAAGCCTAGACATCAAGTGGACGGACTTTCAGCCCAAGACACAGCCGAGGCCGAGGCCCATGCAACACTCAAGGAAGCCCAATGTATCCTTCAAATTTGCCCGTGTCAAATCTTCATGGACAAGATGCCTTAGCTGGAAAATAAAAACCAAGAGGATTTGGGGGGATTCGCACGCACAAAATCCCATGATTCTCGGAGATACGTATCACGGCTGAGCGCACCCGACAGCGCGCCCGGCAGCGCGCCGCACCCGCCAGCGCGCCTGACAGCGCACCCACAACGCAGTGCACCCGAACCACGACGCACCTCCGGGATCAACGTGCCAAATCATCCTAGACGTCCAATTCATCCGATGGCTTGAGATTACTAGTTCTCTAATTTTTTCGTTTAGCTTTGTCTATTTAAAGAACTCTAGACTTACTTGTTTACTTAGCGAATTTTTATCAATACAAGTGCTTTGAGCCTTTTTGATAATTCTCTCAAACGACGTTACTTCTCCGGTGAGTCAAATCCGGCCAAGCTTCCGTCAACCCTTGTCGAAACCTCGGTGCGTCATATCCGAGTCTTCTCCAAGGTCTACCGATTTGGATCCTTTTATTGCTCAAGCGTCCAAATATTACCGACCATTCCAATCACCATTCCAATCAACCTTCCCGATCATCCGATCATATCCTCCGTGCCATCTCACTATTTTCACCTTCTAGCTTCCGCAAAACCCCATATTACCGACCATTCCAATCACCATTCACCAAACGCCCGAGCCAATCTAGCTCGCGCGCACGCCCACCGATCACGACGTGCAAAACACCCCGTCGCACATCATGTCCGAGGCTAAGAGAACTGCAAAATGAGCAACTAAGTTAGAAAAATCACCCGTGCTCGTCGGGATCACGTCCGTGGCCGTGATGGTGTCTGTGATGTGCTCCGGTTGCACATCACTGCCAATGGTGAACTCAATCCTTGCACGTTTTGTCACCTTTAGGTCTCCTTCATCATTTAACCATCGGAGCCTATATGGTTGTGGATACTCCTCGGTTGGAAGTTGTAACTTCTCAATTAGCTCGGCGGATGCCACATTAATGCAACTCCCTCCATCTACGATTAGGGAGCATACTTTGTCTTTGATGAGGCAACGGCTATGAAAGATGTTTTCCCTTTGCATGGTTTCGGGCCGACCATTGGTGGTAAGAGCTCTTCGGATCACCATGAGGAGGGGGCCTTCTTGAGCTCGGCACACCTCCTCCATTGGCTCGGCCTGACGTGCAACCCGAGCACATCATGGATCAAGCCCCGACCAACCCAACGAGCCCAACCGATTTTACTAACTTAGTTGCTCATTTTGCAGGTATCTTAGTCTCGGAAACACCTTCCGAACATGATCGGGAACGGCCCAAGCACTCCATTACTTGGTGCTCGGCCATTCCCAGCCCCGACGCGCACACCGAGACCCGCGGGCGCCCCACGACCCCGATCCGACGACCACCCCACCTTTGGTCATCGGCCTATCCGAAGACCACTAGGGCTTCGGCCCGCCAATAAGTGGCCAACGTGAAGGAACGCACGGTCGGATCCTCTTGGATCGCGCGGTCTTCCACGAAGTCCAACTCCTCGGCCCACCCAACGCCGAGCCTGGCCACCTTAGCTTATTTTCAGCATTCAGAAGACTTAGTGAAGAAAGCTAGAAGTCTAAAGACCAAGGACGCTGAATGCACCATTGGAAGCCCACGATGGCCGAGCCTCTCACGAGACACGGCCCACCATCGGCCCATTCAAAGACTTAGCCAAATTCTATCGGCCAAACTTACTTAATCTTTAAGTATTTTGGTTGTTTTGTTAAGATAAGGAAGAGGATCAAGTTTGGCACGAGCATATCTTCGTGATGACCGTAGATCACCCATCGGACGCACGAGCACGGTCGATCACCGAACCACCTTCGATTATCAAGGGATTTTCATGCACCAAATCCTTGGAGCAGCTATTGAATCTTCAGAGGATCTTCAATCAACGGATTTCCTCAACATACTCTCGGATCCCTTGAAGCGCACCCATGACCGACCGCCGGCTCGGACCGTCTAGACGTACCCGCGTGCCAACTCGAGTCATCACCGGTCCATCAAAGAACCAGACCATGCGCTGCATTTTGTTGACCACCGAAGAGACATTAGAAGCCCTGGATCCAGATTGGCCCGAGCCAATCCTTCATTCGTTCGGAGCTCTGTCCATACCGACGCACCCTCTCGGTCAACCGGTCAACAACAAGACAACATCGGTCCAACTTCGAACCAACCGATCCTCCGACCATGAATCACGGACATGGACTTCTCCAAAGTCAACATGAAGCGTTTGATCCATCTAAAGGCCGAAAGCTTCCTTCATTTTAGATAATTAGTTCAACTTTATTTCTTTAAGTATTGTAATCGTTTTCATTGTTCAATAGAGAGAATTTTAGTAAAAATTGTGCATTGCACCTTCTTCCCAAAAGGATCGAAGCTCCCTCTCGATAACTCCCCTTCGGTGAGTCATATCCGGCCGAGCGTTATTAACCCTTGAGTGTTCATCGGTGAGTCATATCCGAGAAGACATTCAAGGTCTACCGAGTTCAATACTTTGATTGCTCAAGTATTGAATTGCCTTCATCCATCTCCTTACACCATCTTCATCCCCGAGCCATCGAATTACCTCCACAAGCCGATTCCAGTCCATACATTCACCACCGAGTCATCTTCATAACCTATCGAACCATTCCATATTTTCCACCACCAAACCTCATTATTTCCATCACGTTACGCTTCCGCAAACCACATCCTAAATTGGCCCGAGCCAATTTATCGATCGCCGTACACGCGACCTTCCCGGTTACGTGAAAAGCGATAAGTCCGATAAAGTGTGTGTGATCCTGGTGCACGCTACACACCATCTTGGTATCAGAGCTAAAGGTTCGATTTTTACACTCTCTACAAGTTTTTCCAAACTTTCGTTATGAATACCCGAAGCGGTGCCGTTCAGAACGCCGCCCGTGAGCAAGGCACGAGCGAGCAAATCATGTTCTCCAATCCCCATGACCATCGGGATGCCGAGGACAATAACCGAGAGCAATTCGAAGCTATGAATTGAAGAATGGACGCAATGCTCCAGCGGCTCGACGTTATGGCCGAGCGTGACCGAGCCCGTCGGGCACGGCCTACGCCACCACATAGGCGAAGACCGACACGCGGAGGGCAACCTCGAGCACGCCCACAAGAATCCGAACGATCTGAAGAGGATTATGAGTATGAACTCGATAACTACTCGGATCGTGATGAAGAATGGAAGCTCCCCAAGGTACACTTACCCTCTTTCAATGGAGCCTCCAATGGAGATAAATATTTGGATTGGATTGAAAAGGTCGAGAAAATTTTTTACCTTTACAATTATTCCGAGAAGTTAAAAGTCCAATTGGCATCTTTGGAGCTTACGGATTATGCCTCATTATGGTGGACTAGCCTTCGGACTCAACGAAGAAGAGGACATGAGGAAGAAATTAATTCGTGGAGATTAATGAAAGAATTGATGAGGAAACGGTTCGTACCGAGCCATTATCTTCAAGATTTATTTTTACAACTCCAAAGCCTACGCCAAGGTAGCTCAAGTGTAGATGATTATCTTAAGGACTTTGAAACATTACAGATTCGGTGTGATCTAGCCGAACCCGTGGAGCAAGTCATGGCAAGGTTCATTCGAGGCCTTCGATATGAAATTGGTGATGTGGTTGAGTTGCAGCCCGTAGAATCATTTGATGGGCTTATCCAAATGGCCCTAAGAGTCGAGAGGCAACTCAAGAGAAAAGGCAAGGCTATCTCTCAATGGCCCACCCCGAAGCCCACAACACCGTACCGGCCCGCACCACGGATCGATGATCGGGCGCCCGCGCCAAAACCATGGGCCCCGAAACTGGCCATGGATTCTAAGCCATCGGACACTCCAGCCGACCCACAAAGGGCTCGAGAGATCCGATGTTTCAAGTGTCTTGGACGCGGACACATGGCTGCACAATGTGCCAATAAGCGTGTCATGACCGTCCTCGAGGACACCGAGGAGGTCGTGAGCGACGACGAGACACCACCCGTCTCGGCCGAGGAAGATCCAACCTCGACCAAAGAAGAAGTTTGCCGTGCATTTGAAGAGCAAAGCATATATATGGTGCGAAGAGTTCTTTCTACGCAGCCACGGCCCGAGGAATTACAAAGGGAGACACTATTTCATAGCCGTTGCATGATCGAGGACAAATTTTGTTCGGTGATCATCGATGGCTGAAGCTGCACGAACGTCGCGTCCCGCGAGCTGACCGAGCGGCTGGCGCTGCCCACGACCGCACACCCGACGCCTTACAAGTTACGTTGGATCACCGACCATGAAGACGTCCTGGTAAGCAAGCAAGCCCGGGTAACTTTTACGATCGGCACGTACAAAGACACGGTCACGTGTGACGTGGTCCCGATGAACGCCACCCATCTCCTACTCGGCCGACCATGGCAATTCGACCGACGAGTTATGCATAACGGCTTCACCAACCATTATTCCTTCAAGATGGATGGCCGAAGCATCACATTGGCTCCAATGACACCGAACCAAATTGCCAAGGACGAGGCTGACCGAAAAGAGGCCAAGGCCAAGACGGCTCTTTTCATGGGCCGAAAAGAATTGGCACGGACCCTCGGCCAAGAAGGCTCGATTATCGTGCTCTTACACCGAGAGCCCGATGGCCTTTATGAAGAAATTATTCCCGAGGTCGTGCGTCCGTTGCTTGACCGATTCAAGGACGTGTTCCCGGACGACCTTCCGGACGGTCTACCACCGCTCCGAGGGATCGAGCACCACATTGATCTTCAACCGGGCTCCTCCTTGCCGAACCGACCACCGTATAGGCTCAATCCCGATGAAAGCAAAATTTTGCAAGAGCAAGTGGAGGAACTAGTTACTAAGGGCTACATCCGAGAGTCCTTGAGCCCATGCGCGGTCCCGGCCCTCCTAGTGCTGAAGAAAGATGGAAGCCATCGAATGCGCGTGGATAGCCGAGCCATCAACGATATTACTATCAAATATCGGTTTCCCATGCCACGGCTCGATGACCTTCTTGATGAGCTTAGTGGAGCGGCCATCTTTTCCCGGTTAGACTTGAAATCCGATTATCATCAAATCCGGATGAGCGAAGGCGACGAGTGGAAGACGGCCTTCAAGACCCGGTACGGGCTATTCGAGTGGCTCGTCATGCCATTCGGCCTTACCAACGCCCCGAGCACTTTTATGCGGCTTATGAACCATGTGCTCCGAGAATTCCTTTGTAAGTTTATTATCGTTTATTTCGATGATATACTTGTTTATAGCATGGATATGCCGAGCCACATTGAGCATTTGGAGCGGCTATTATTGACATTACGGCGCACGGAACTATACGGCAACCGCAAGAAGTGTTCCTTCACCCAAAGCCGAATACACTTCCTCGGCTTTGTGTTATCCGCAAGCGGCGTCGAAGTGGATGCTGAGAAAATACGGGCCATCCAAGAGTGGCCCATCCCGAAGAGTGTCTCGGACATCCGAAGCTTCCATGGGCTTGAGAACTTTTACCGACGCTTCATTAAGGGTTTTAGCACAATTGTGGCCCCTTTGACCGAGCTCACCAAAAAGGGCCAAGAGTTTACATGGACCCGGCCTTGTCAAGCAAGCTTTGACACCATCAAGGCCCGGCTTTGCGAAGCACCCGTGCTAACCCTTTCGGATTTTAACAAAGTATTTGAAATCGAGTGTGATGCTTCCGGAACGGGTATTGGAGCGGTCTTGATGCAAGAGGGCCGCCCGATAGCATACTTTAGCGAGAAGCGTAAGGCCGCGACCCTTAATTACTCGACATATGACAAGGAGCTTTACTCCTTGATCCGAGCCATAGAAGTTTGGTAACATTACTTGCTGCCCCGAGAGTTTATCATCCACACCGACCATGAAGCTCTCAAATTTATCAAAGGTCAAGGCAAGCTCAACCGACGGCATGCTAAATGGATTGAATTCCTTGAGAAGTACCCTTATATTATCAAGTACAAAAAGGGTGACACTAATGTGGTGGCCGATGCACTATCACGGAGGAGCATCCTTTTCACCGAGCTACGGGTATGTTTCTTCGGTTTAGATTGGTTGAGAAATTGCTATGCGGATGATATAGATTTTGGTCTTCGTTTTGAATTGGCCGCCAAGGGTGAATTGGCGGGTTATCATATTAATGACGGATACTTATTCCGTGGAGGACGCATGTGTGTCCCGAGAGGAAGCGTCCGAGAGTCCCTCATAACCGAGGCTCACGGGGGCGGCCTTGCGGGCCACTTTGGAGAGAAAAAGACTTGGGAGATGCTTAAAGAGCATTTTTATTGGCCTCACCTATTTCGGGACGTGCACCACTTTGTGGAACGGTGCTCGACATGCAAGAAGGCCAAGACCCGTACGCTACCCCAAGGTCTTTACTTGCCTTTACCGGTGCCCGACCACCCATGGCACGACATTAGCATGGATTTTGTTCTCGGACTTCCACGTACAAGCCGAGGCAAAGATTGCATTATGGTCGTGGTCGACCGATTTTCGAAGATGGCGCATTTTATTGCATGTGCCAAGACCGCCGAAGCGACAGTCATTGCCGAATTATTTTTCAAGGAGATTGTCCGATTACACGGCATGCCCCATTCTATCGTGTCCGATCGAGATGGAAAGTTCCTTAGCACTTTTTGGAGGACTTTATGGGCACGACTCGGCACCAAGCTACTTTTTAGCACGGCCTTCCACCCGCAAACCGACGGCCAAACAGAGGTAGTCAACCGATCACTTGGCTCACTCCTCCGAACCACGGTGGATACGAAGATCTCGACATGGGACCTTCAATTGCCGTTCATTGAATTTGCGTACAACCGGTGCTGCCACAACACCACGGGTATGACTCCTTTCGAGGTTGCTTATGGCTTTAATCCATCCACACCTATGGATTTACTTCCATTGCCGAGCAAGGAGCACACCAACACCGACGGTCTTGATAAGGCTTAAGCTTCGGTACTTTAAGCATAAGCACGCTAAATTGCTGCCAAGAGCCGACGGACCCTTTCGGGTGACCGATCGCGTCAACCCGAATGCCTACAAACTCGAGTTACCGGGCGAGTATGGCATTACCACTACGGTCAACGTCCGAGATCTTTCTCCATACTTGGATGATGATGAGGATCCTGCCGAATTGGAGGATGAAAGGGTAGAGTTGGGGACAAATCCTCAAGTACCCCAGGAGGATGATGTGCAACCCGAGCAGATCATGGATCAAGCCCCGACCAACCCAACGAGCCCACCCGATTTTACTAACTTAGTTGCTCGTTTTGCAGGTATCTTAGTCTCGGAAACACCTTCCGAGCATGATCTGGAACGGCCCAAGCACTCCATTACTTGGTGCTCGGCCATTCCCGGCCCTGACGCGCACACCGAGCCTTATATGCGCGTACCCAGACACAGTAGCGCGACCCACGACGCACCCGGACACGGCGCAGCCAACAGTCCGGCCCACGACACAAGCGAGGCTTGTGACCGAGATCCGCCCGACACCCAACGGGAGCCCCACGACCCCGATCCGACGACCACCCCACCTTTGGTCGTCGGCCTATCCGAAGACAACTAGGGCTTCGGCCCGATAATAAGTGGCCAGCGTGAAGGAACGCACGGTCCGATCCTCTCGGATCGCGCGGTCTTCCACAGAGTCCAACTTCTCGGCCCACCCAACGCCGAGCCCGGCCACCTTAGCTTATTTTCAGTATTTAGAAGACTTAGTGAAGAAAGCTAGAAGTCTAAAGACCAAGGACGCTGAATGCACCATTGGAAGCCCACGATGGCCGAGCCTCTCACGAGACACGGCCCACGATCGGCCCATTGAAAGACTTAGCCAAATTCTATCGGCCAAACTTACTTAATCTTTAAGTATTTTGGTTGTTTGGTTAAGATAAGGAAGAGGATCAAGTTTGGCACGAGCATATCTTCGTGATGACCGTAGATCACCCATCGGACGCACGAGCACGGTCGATCACCGAACCACCTTCGATTATCAAGGGATTTTCATGCACCAAATCCTTGGAGCAGCTATTGAATCTTCAGAGGATCTTCAATCAACGGATTTCCTCAACATACTCTCGGATCCCTTGAAGTGCACCCATGACCGACCGCCGGCTCGGACCGTCTAGACGTACCCGCGTGCCAACTCGAGTCATCACCGGTCCATCAAAGAACCAGACCAGCGCATTTTGTTGACCACCGAAGAGACTTTAGAAGCCCGGATCCAGATTGGCCCGAGCCAATCCTTCATTCGTTCGGAGCTCCGTCCATACCGACGCACCCTCTCGGTAAACCGGTCAACAACAAGACAACATCGGTCCAACTTCGAACCAACCGATCCTCCGACCATGAATCACGGACATGGACTTCTCCAAAGTCAACATGAAGCGTTTGATCTATCTAAAGGCCGAAAGCTTCCTTCTTTTTAGATAATTAGTTCAACTTTATTTCTTTAAGTATTGTAATCGTTTTCATTGTTCAATAGAGAGAATTTTAGTAAAAATTATGCATTGCACCTTCTTCCCGAAAGGATCGAAGCTCCCTCTCGATAACTCCCCTCCGGTGAGTCATATCCGGCCGAGCGTTATCAACCCTCGAGTGTTCATCGGTGAGTCATATCCGAGAAGACATTCAAGGTCTACCGAGTTCAATACTTTGATTGCTCAAGTATTGAACTGCCTTCATTCATCTCCTTACACCATCTTCATCCCCGAGCCATCGAATTACCTCCACAAGCCGATTCCGGTCCACATTATCACCACCGAGTCATCTCCATAAACTACCGAGCCTTTACCAAAATTCCACCACCAAACATCATCATTCCTATCACATTACGCTTCCGCAAACCCCATCCTAAATTGGCCCGAGCCAATTTGCCGATCGCCGTACGCGCGACCTTCCCGGTTACGTGAAAAGCGACAAGTCCGATAAAGTGTGTGCGATCCTGGTGCACGCTGCACACCATGGCTCGGGACAAATCTCCTCTTCATATGAAATTTCATTGCCCTCAAAGTGGTGATCTCCTCTTCACGGTCACGCCTCCTTTGTGCTCTCAAACTATCCCACCATAAGCTTGCATAACCGTGGAGCTCCAAAGCTACTAGCTGCAATTTAGACTTCTCTGAGTAATTGTAACAATCAAAGACTTTGTCTACTTTATCTACCCAAGTCAAATATGCATCTCCATCACAAGAACCATTAAATGGGGGAGCACTTAACTTCACATTGCTCAAATCATCCTCACGGGGCAGCCTCTCTCGTGGTTCAAACTCCTCATCCGAGTCTTCCACTTCATACAATCGGCCTCGGGCATTTCCAGCCCTTCTACCGGGGGTAACCGGGGGAGGTAGCCGAGGAGGATTCGGTGTCTCCATCCTTTGCAACAAGGCATCCAGCCTTTGATTAATGCCATTAATTTGTTCCTGCAAATTAGATTCATGGCCTTGGGGGGAAATTGGTGGGGGAGATAGTTCACTCGTTGAAGGGTGGTCTCGGCTTGGCTGTAAAACAGCCCCACTCCGAGTTGTCATACCACCACTTTTGTGTGCCATCATATCAAATGAAAAGATGGATAATCACAAGAGAACACACGGAAAGAAAGAGCTGGGCTCTGATACCAAATGACACGCTCGGGGATAGGAGAGGTGTCGGGAGAATAGAGGACAAAGGAAAATTAGCAATCTGCCGAGAACAAAGAAGGTTGGCAGAAACAGGTGAGGAAACTGGTTAAGGCCACAAATATACACGTGCGTTTTGGCTAATATTTGGTGGACTTAAACTTTAAGAGACGGTCCGGGCTTGGTCCAAACGTCAGAGTGATAGCACGTGTAGAACTTAAAATGGCACGGGTGTACTTTTAGAGGCACAAACAGACAAAATTACCAATTGGCAGAGCATTAGGTGGGAGAGACGTCTGCACAACTCATAATGTCTGTGACCTGAGAAGGTGAAATTTGGCAGAAACCAATTTCAACGAAAGAGGAATGAATTGCACTTGGTTAGAGGAAAAAAAACTGGTAGAATAAAAGATACGAGGGATTGAAAATTGGTCGACAGAACTGTCAAAATTCAGGTACTCAGGTGAAGGACGGAGGATAGATGCATGCACAACTTTTAATTGGGCAGACCTGGGAGTGAGATGAATAGCCAATACTTCAAGACGTGAAATAAGAACTCACAGCCAGATTTTGAGGATTTTAGCACGAGGGAAACAGAAAATAGCACGGGAGACACTTTGGGGACTCAAACAGATTCTCAGGTAAATTAAAATGGCAGCAACCAATAAGAAAACAACCAAGAACCAAAATACATAAATGGGATGAAGGCTATATGACTTCCAAGCTTACCTTGATCCTAAGAAAGTGAGGAGGAAGGTTGGAATAAAGGCTAAGTGTCTCTAGCAAGGCACCAACACCAAAGACAACAAGGAAGTTTGGATATTACTCACCAAAATCCCAAGAAGCCGTGAGAAAAGAGGGTTTGAGAGCTTCAAAGCTTCTGCAAATTTTCCAATACTTTTCTAATCTCCAAATGCTGAGAAAGAAAGGGTAAAAACCCTCCTTCCCATGAGCTACAAAAGGCATATGATTATCACCTATAGTCCTGATGTGCCTTCCTTGGGGGTCGGCGCACCGTGGGTTGGGAGAATGCACGTACACGGGGATCAGATGAACGTCGTGTACGGCAAACGGGAATTTGGGTCGTGCGATTTGTGGGGTTGTGTTGCGGAAGCGTATTGTGATGGAAATAAGGGGTTTGGGTCGTATGAAAAGTGGGATGGCTTGATGTGCTACCAAGCCCATCGGACACCATGACACCGAG